>JAQJVL010003232.1:0-66128 GCA_035578905.1 Stictocephala bisonia | reverse complement strand
TATGCTTCTTCGGGGTCATTTTTATAGTGTACGTTGACGTACTAACCGCGTTGGTACTGCTACTTCAGGAGGTCATTTTATAGTGTACGTTGACGTACTAACCTCGTTGGTACTGCTTCTTCAGGAGGTCATTTTATAGTGTACGTTGACGTACTAACCGCGTTGGTACTGCTACTTCAGGAGGTCATTTTATAGTGTACGTTGACGTACTAACCTCGTTGGTACTGCTTCTTCAGGAGGTCATTTTATAGTGTACGTTGACGTACTAACCTCGTTGGTACTGCTTCTTCATGAGGTCATTTTATAGTGTACGTAGACGTACTAACCGCGTTGGTACTGCTACTTCAGGAGGTCATTTTATAGTGTACGTTGACGTACTAACCGCGTTGGTACTGCTTCTTCAGGAGGTCATTTTATAGTGTACGTTGACGTACTAACCGCGTTGGTACGGCTTCTTCAGGAGGTAATTTTAAAGTAAAATATTACTGTTGAAGCCTTAGTGTGGTTTCGTACTGGTAAATTTAAATATATTTAAACTCCTTTTCAAGTTTTTTTAGATGACAGACAATTAGGAGAAATTCATCTGTATATTAACTCAAAGTCAGAGGAAGGAGATCATATTGGAGAAGCTGGTTGGTAGTGGGCTGACTTGAGAGGGAAAGGTCTCTTCCAATCTATTAACCTGAAACCCAGGTGACGAAGCATCATCTTGCTATGGGACACAACGAAATCCGAAGGTAGCATCATTCTTAATTGCTTGTCATCCTCAGATTTTACATGGGAAACCTAATTCGACTTTTCGATGGTCTTCTCACATGCCTCACACATTACCTATTTTGTGGAATATGAATGCATCATCGCCCTTCGTTTATGAACCCTTGATTTTAAATGTGAGGCATATTTAGGGGTTTCAACAGACTTTTCGCATACCTAACACATTACTGTTTCTGGAGCTGGTTTAATTCCAAAACGCTTGACTGTTGCGTAGCATCGTATTAGTGTTACACTTCTTGGATTTGCTGTGTCTAAGCATATTACGCACAGAAACTTCGATGTCACATATAGAACATGACTGTTTTGTAGCATCATTCCAAATTGAGGGATTGTGAATAGCTGGAACTGCAGTCGTTTGCTCAAGAGAAGAAATCGCGATGCGTCTTTTAGATAACCTAAGTAGTATGTAATACAATGTTTGGTACAATCTTGTTAGCAACATAGATTACGGTATGCATAATGCACAGCATTGTTTCTGTCGGGGTGAATAGGAGGGACACAAATGTTTTATGAGTATGTGGGTGCAAGAGCCATTAAACTTGAAATGTCTGAGTGGGTGGGGGGCCAACAATTAATAGTTGATCTACAACGGCTATTACGTTGGAAAATAGCTGGTGTTTGTGGTTCTAGTACGGCAGTGTTGCATTAGTTTTACTGCCTTTTAATAAAAATCATGTCTTAGTAACCCAAACATGGATTATGTTGTTTGATCTGCAACAACCATTATATTTCCGTGAGCAATGGTATTTGTATGTCCGGTGCACCGATGTTGCACACCAACCCTTAATCCCCAAAAGGGTTCCCCAACCTCCTCCCCGCTATTGGCCTCTTGACCTAAGCAGGTACTGAGTACTCAGTGTGCACCTTAATAGCTCTAGAATTTGCCTTTCGTACGATCCACAGAGGTTCAATTTCAGAATATCAACGTCTTACCCCAACTTTAAACTCTTCCTTGGCTTGTTGCGGGACGACTTTTGGCTCTTGGCCGGATGTTTTTTCACCCCTCTCTGCTTACACTACAATAATGAGTATGAGATTGCTCAATACTTTCTGTTAAAACAGAACAAATATTCGTTTGCACACTCTTAGATATAATAACAAAGTACAAAGTTTGGGATTAATAGATACAATATGTAAATTAGTCTTTTAAAATTATTTTTGTGTATAGTTTATTTAAATGTGATGACATTTTGTCATGGGTTAACAGATTATCCTTATTGAGTGAAATGTGGTACTGTACTGTGATTTTATTTCAGTGAATTAATTTGGTTAAAATAAATAAATAAAGTTGGCTTTGATTAGTATATTTTTTACTAATAAATAATATGTTTTTAACAGAGATAGGAAACAAATTGTGATGACCACAGATATTCTTTATGTTTTGTATCTAAGGTTACTCTTGGAATGTGGCAATAAGTATATAGGCCTTGCAGTACAAAGAAATTAAAATGTATTTTATTAAAAATTAATAACGCTACAGTTCCTTACTTTAAGCCCGCCACACACTACCGAACCGAGCACTAATAGACAGCTAATTAATCTGCTCTGTTCGGAGTTACCGTGCAATTTTGTCACATCTTTATCACCCCGAGCCGAGCGGTGAACCGAGCACTGATTGACAGCTCATCTGCTCTGTTCGCAGGTACCGTGCAATTTTGTCACATCTTTATCACCCCGAGCCGAGCGGTGAACCGAGCACTGATTGACAGCTCATCTGCTCTGTTCGCAGTTACCGTGCAATTTTGTCACATCTTTATCACCCCGAGCCGAGCGGTGAACCGAGCATCGTCTCGGTAACATTTTGGCTGAACTGCAACTCTGGTTAAGTACAGATCACGTGCTTTAATTCAATTTGAAGTGCTGTGTTTTTGTTTTGTATTTTATATAGATGTCCACAGTTTCTACATGGCTAGTTCACAGAAAATAGCAGCGGCTGCATGCATTCATCTTCATTTAGCAAAATTATGAAAAGAAAATGAATGAGATATGTTGTTGGCAAGAAAAATGTCTGCAAAGAAGAAATGGTGGCACAGTATTACGTTGACTCTGAAGTTTCAGTATGTAAGCGGTATATACAATAATTTTACCCGCATGTCACAAAAAGAGATCTAAATCCCACAAGAGAGCGGCTTTTGTAACACTCGATAAACACTTTGTATCTTCTTCACTGCATTCCATCGCTGGACTTATTACAATTACTTTTAAGACTATTAAAACTATACTAAACGTATTACAACTAATAACAAATTGACTAATAAACAACTTATACAGTAAACCACAAGTGCTTGATGTAGATGATGCTCTGATTTTTTATTGTTAGGGAAGGAAGTTAAGGTACGATGTTACGGACCTGCCACACAGACTACAGAGCGCCAGATGTTGTTGATCTGTTACGGTTCGGCGCTCGGCTCGGTAGTGTGAGGCGGGCTTTATTAGTCGTCCCGAAAACTTGCCACATACATTGGTTTTAGACTTTCGTTCTGTCTTGTATAATTAATAAAGCAGTTTAATAATATAGTATATCTTATTTAAAAATATGGCTGAACTTCCTAAAAATAATTAGTTTATTAGTATTGAATATAAAATATTTCATGTACCTAACAATCTCAAAGTAATGTGTTTTTTTGTGTGGAATGATTATAATACATATTATAATTATAAACTAATTTATAACTAGTATACACAAATGTATAGTAAAATATATTTCTTATTTAATCCGGTAACTCATGCAATAGTGTTGTTTTATTCAGCAATGTGCAGGTCTGATAATGGGGAAGCACTGTAAACACGATACATTTCTTATAGATTTCCCTTGATTTGATTAATTTTTTTCCACTAAATTGATATTTTTAAATATAAATTTAACTTGTTTTGATTAATTTTTTCCATTAAATTGATTTTTAAAATATATAAAATAAGGCGATATACGTAAGTAAGGTCAAGGAAATTAATTAATTGTTGACACTTTATACGCATTTTGTAGCATAATTATTCCAGTGTTACGTTGGATAGGAAATTGATATATGGAATTTGTCTATAAATAAATAAAGTCAACAATCACAACAATAATGCGGTCTAACAAAAAGAGCTCACTGCAATCTAGTAGTTATATATTTTTAAAATGCCTAAAATCCACTCAAGCAGACACATATGTGTGGCTAAATACTAACCAAGTTCCCGAATTCCGAACTAAAACTTGTAAGAAAAGGGACTTTCTTAACAGAATATTGGGCAGCTAAATAAATAAATCAGTCGTATGTCGATGGGATTTAACAATCATTAAATTTTTAGTTTACAAGAACTCCACGAGTTCAGCGCCAATCGTGTTGACAAATCAGTTGTTATTAATTTTCACCTTTGCTTAACCACCCCTAAGGGTAGGTGCGCAATAGCGGTGAGTACGAGAGGCGGCCTTTAAACCAAGTGCGCAATATCGGTGACTATCTGAATTGTAGTGCGCAATAGCAGTGCGCCCGGTGGGAGAGCGACAGTGGAGCGCCTGGCAAAAACTAATAAAACTGTCAGCCAAGAAATAGCACAACTGCGACAGTGGAGCGCCTGACCTTGAGGCGCTCCACTGTCGTACCCTCGCGGGTCCAATGTGACAAGGGCTTTGACAAGGGTTCAAAAACTAAGGGGTCTTGATATCTACGGTGAGAGTGTGTTTAACTTAAAAGCAATAGACATATATTTATTAAAATAAGCATACATGTTATAGTATTTACATAAGATCCGGGTTTGTTAACAAATTTTACACTTCAAATTACTTTAGAAATAAAAAAGCCTTCAGGTATTGAAATTGTAAATATAAGCCACATTGAAATAAGCTGTTATAGTCCGATTCATTGACACGCTTCTAAGTAATAGAAAACGTTATTGTATAAGACGTAAAATCGTGGATTGGTTGGCGTTTGACGTATTCCTAAGTAACTAAGTAATTTTTCGTGGTCCTTTCTATTAAATCAAGGCTAAGCAGGTTGAACCGTCAATAATGTAATCTTTTGAACAATAGCCATTAAATAATTCAAATCATTTAAGTAGGAGAAACTATTAGATTTAAGTAGGTAACTAAAAGGAGGTTTGTAAATTAATAATGAGATTTTATATTTTGTTTGTTTTAGAATATTGTAGCTTACAGATTGAATGTAAATAGTATTTTTTGTTTGAGTTTAAGTATTTTTTTCAATTTTAAGTTTTAAATATTAGTAAGTATAACCCAAATTATTTAGTTTAAATTTAAATGTATATTTATTATTTTAGAATGTTATACAAATTATTAAGTGTTAAAACTAAGAAATACATATTTGTTATTTACAAGCCTATTTGTAGGTATTGACCTTTTTTTGTAACTTCAATTTCTTTTAAACAACTTGCCCAGTAATAAAATTAATATAATTTTGAAAATCCACTGCTTGGCTTTTACGAATTTGTACAAACTATGGTTAATATTTTATAATTAATACTCATGGGTTAAAGGGGCAAGTCATGACCAAATGAAGAGTGTCTACGTGTTCCTTTTACATAAAACTAAAAAGTATAAAGTTTATAGTTTTTTTAAAAAGATGACTATAAATACATCATTATTTTAGTCCTCGGGAGTTGATGTGGTAAACATGATGTGGCCCACCTCCGAAGACCAAGGTAGATAGTGTGCATGAACAAGGGTAGATGTTTTCTATCTGTACGATTATAAGCTTGTTTTAAAACAAGTCTGCAATAGTTTAACCACTATTGCAAGTTTAATTCAAATAAAATTAAATATGATTAAGAAACGTGATTAATAGTTTTGATTGGTCTTTTAGGATAACCCCTACAGAATCAATGTTACACTTACTCCTACAAAATATGCAGTGCACTTAACAAAGTCAATATGATAGTAGCCGTTGTGATATTAGATTGGTAGGTATTTAGAAGGCCCCGCGAGCTGAGCTTGATAGCAGGTAGGAAGCAGGTAGAGTGCCGAGGACAGGTAGTTTTAGGTGCGACACAGGAGCGCCTCCCCACCCCTTTTCGGAGGCGCTCCTGAGTCGCACCCCTAGCGAAAATTATTTATGACAACCCCTTAGCCAGGTAAGAGGCGCTCCTGTGTCGCGGATTCGCGCCCGGTGGGTCAGTGGCTCTAGTACGGTGGTGTTGCATTCTTTTTACTATGTTTCAATAAAAATCATGTCGTAGTTCTGTGACGGCATTCCAAATCTGATTTTCCCAATGGAATATCTAAAAGCCTTAGTAGGCCTATCAAGCTTATCAGAAAGTCGAAAATTGAACTAAAAGTACATTATTATGCTTCCTTAATTTTGGATATGAACGAATCCTTGCCAGATGTCCTTGAATATATGCTTCTTTGGACATTACATATAACTCCATGTTAGTAACAAAACTATACACGCTCATCACACTTGTGATCCTATGTAGGTATATTCCTCAATATTTTACAATCTCATGGTTGATTGTCTAATAAAACAATAAAGTGACCGACAAGTTAGTAGTTTGAATACTTTTGTACAATGATGAAGTTATGTGAGGAAGACGCTTTGAGATTAGGCCTATTGTCCAATTGACGCTGTCGCGACTCGCTAGTGATCATGCCGCGAGTGATCCGACTCACGAGATACTTGTGTCATTTGCTCACGTCGTGTTATCGGCAAGTAGTTATTCTACACTTTAAAAGTGTTAATCACAGTCTATCCACTGATTTTCGTCAAAAATAAATGTTTTTAGTTCATTTAGAAAAACTAAAATATAAAAATGTCTTTATTTTTCTGTGGGGTTTGGTGTGTATAACATACTACTTTAAATACGTGTACATTTTAAATTATCATGTTTATAAAATGATTCATAGTTTGCAGTCATTTACTGCATAATTATTTTATTTAAAAACACGCTAGACAAATATTCTTAGTTATTAAGATGGATTCCTTGAAAAACTGTTCACTTTTACTTTGATTTGTTTCATCTTAACACGCCGCAGCAGGAATCCTTTAGTGCTTTAATGCAGTAGCCGATCTTTGTTCCTCAGACAGCTGGTTTGTTAGTAGCAATAATGTCTATAATAGACGTACGAAGTAAAACATCAGGACAAATTTCTGGTTAATAATATGCAATATTATTAAACACTATAAATAGCTCTGTGCATAACTGAATTTCAAAACTCGTTTTGCCACAAGTTAATACCTCAACGTCCACATAAATAATTTAATAAAACGCATCTTCCATGTGGAAGAGTTATGTTGGATAAACATGACGTAAAACAATGACTATTTATGGAAAAAGGAAACGTGTCACAGTCGGACGATGAGTGGAATAACATTCATATGGCTGCAAATACAGTGTCCATCTCAAGACAAGGTCCTGTCTTCTTCATGGGTCGCCACCACTACTGAGCCAGAGCCACGGCAGTACTCCGCCGACAAACTAATCAACTGTGACACCACGTAAGAGCCATATCTGTGCCTCGCCGACAAACTAATCAACTGTGACACCACGTAAGAGCCATATCTGTGCCTCGCCGACAAACTAATCAATTGTGACACCACGTAAGAGCCATATCTGTGCCTCGCCGACAAACTAATCAACGTTTGACACCACGTAAGAGCCATATCTGTGCCCCGCCGACAAACTCATCCACGTCTGACCAGTCGCAATAACTGGGCAGGTTACAAGACTTCTTGTCAGATATTATGAACTTGTACTATAATATCACAGAATAAAGAAAGATTCTTTATTCTGTGGATCATAATTATTCACCAGTATTCATTCCCTTTATAAGAAGATTTATGTTTGTGTATAAACTGTTTGTTCTTCTTGTCATATTTCCAGTCAAGCAAACTGTGGATTGTATTCTTCTACAAGATAAAATACGATTCATAAAAACACAAATGTTCTGCCTGACATATTCAACACAACGCACCACAACGAGAAGCTCAAATTGATTTTGTTGCTGTATCTTCAATCCGCAAGCAGTGATGCTCGTTTATCTCTACACTATTTATTTTGTTGCAGTATCTTCATATCACAAACATTGAAGCTCGTTAATCTCAACACTGTGTATTTTGTTGCAGTATCTTCAATCCGCAAACATTGAAGCTCGTTTATGTCTACACTGTGTATTTTGTTACAGTATCTTCATACCGCAAGCAGTAAGGCTCGTTTATCTCAACACTGTGTATTTTGTTGCAGTATCTTCAATCCGCAAGCATTGAAGCTCGTTTATCTCAACACTGTGTATTTTGTTGCAGTATCTTCAATCTGCAAACAGTGAAGCTCGTTTATGTCTACACTGTGTATTTTGTTGCAGTATCTTCAATCCGCAAGCAGTGAAGCTCGTTTATCTCTACTCTGTGTATTTGTTGCAGTATCTTCAATACGCAAGCAGTAATGATCGTTTATCTCTACACTGTGTATTTTGTTGCAGTATCTTCATACCGCAAGAAGTGAAGCTCGTTTATGTCTACACTGTGTATTTTGTTGCAGTAGCTTCATATCGCAAGCAGTGAAGCTCGTTTATCTCTACTCTGGTATTTTGTTGCCGTATCTTCAATCCGGAAGCAGTGAAGCTCGTTTATCACTACACTATGTATTTTTTTGCAGTATCTTCATATCGCAAGCAGTAAATCTCGTTTATCTCAACACTGTGTATTTTGTTGCAGTATCTTCAATCCGCAAGCAGTGAAGCTCGTTTATCTCTACACTATGTATTTTGTTGCAGTATCATCAATCCGCAAACATTGAAGCTCGTTTATGTCTACACTGTGTATTTTTATGCAGTATCTTCATATCGCAAGCAGTGAAGCTCGTTTATCTCCACACTGTGTATTTTGTTGCAGTATCTTCAATCCGCAAGCAGTGAAGCTCGTTTATCTCTACTCTGGTATTTTTTGCCGTATCTTCAATCCGCAAGCAGTGAAGCTCGTTTATCTCTACACTATGTATTTTGTTGCAGTATCTTCATATCGCAAGCAGTGAAGCTCGTTTATCTTAAAACTGTGTAATTTGTTGCAGTATCTTAAATCCGCAAGCAGTGAAGCTCGTTTATCTCCACACTGTGTATTTTGTTGCAGTATCTTCAATCCGCAAACATTGAAGCTCGTTTATGTCTACACTGTGTATTTTGTTGCAGTATCTTCATACCGCAAGCAGTAAGGCTCGTTTATCTGCACATTGTGTATTTTGTTGCAGTATCTTCAATCCGCAATCAGTAAGGCTTGTTTATCTCTACACTGTGTATTTTGTTGCAGTATCTTCATACCGCAAGCAGTGAAGCTCGTTTATCTTAAAACTGTATTTTTATGCAGTATCTTCATATCGCAAGCAGTGAAGCTCGTTTATCTCCACACTGTGTATTTTGTTGCAGTATCTTCAATCCGCAAGCAGTGAAGCTCGTTTATCTCTACTCTGGTATTTTTTTGCCGCATCTTCAATCCGCAAGCAGTGAAGCTCGTTTATCTCTACTCTGTGTATTTGTTGCAGTATCTTCAATACGCAAGCAGTAAGGCTCGTTTCTCTCTACACTGTGTATTTTGTTGCAGTATCTTCATACCGCAAGAAGTGAAGCTCGTTTATGTCTACACTGTGTATTTTGTTGCAGTAGCTTCAAATCGCAAGCAGTGAAGCTCGTTTATCTCTACTCTGGTATTTTGTTGCAGTATCTTCAATCCACAAACAGTGAAGCTCGTTTATCTCTACTCTGTGTATTTTGTTGCAGTATCTTCAATCGGCAATCAGTAAGGCTTGTTTATCTCTACACTGTGTATTTTGTTGCAGTATCTTCATACCGCAAGCAGTGAAGCTCGTTTATCTCTACTCTGTGTATTTGTTGCAGTATCTTCAGTCCGCAAGCAGTAAGGCTTGTTTATCTCAACACTGTGTATTTTGTTGCAGTATCTACATACCGAAAGCAGTGAAGCTCGTTTATCTCTACTCTGTGTATTTTGTTGCAGTATCTTCATACCGCAATCAGTAAGGCTTGTTTAACTCTACACTGTGTATTTTGTTGCAGTATCTTCATACCACAAGCAGTGAAGATCGTTTATATCTACTCTGTGTATTTTGTTGCAGTTTCTTCATATCGCAAGCAGTGAAGCTCGTTTATCTCAACACTGTGTATTTTGTTGCAGTATCTTCATACCGCCAGCAGTAATGCTAGTTTACGTCTACATTGTGTATTTTTCTTGTGGGATCTCTCGTTGAGTTTGCTACAGTATCCTAGCTCTCAGATGGCTATTTTTTCTCCACTTAAGAGTCTGCAGGGGCTCTCGGTCATGTTGGTTTTAATCGCATAAGAAAATTGTCATTTTTAACCAGACATACGATCACGCGAATCCAAATCAAACAGTGAATTTTTAACGGATTTTTTCTAAACTATTTGTATTTGATTTAGAATAAAATTTGGCATTGGAATTGCTTTGCAAATTAGTTTTATAGAAAAAAATATAAAAATATTTAGTTTGAAGTTTTTATTTACACCTATTTTTCAAAACTGTAACGCTCAGTACCTCCAGTTTTTAAAATTAATTTTGCATAGCTAATAGCTTGGTAGATGAGTATTTCTATTTTAACAATCCGTCTTACACTGTTAGTCCTCCTCCTCGCATGTAAACACCGTAGAGAAAACTTCATATTACATTGACTAAAGTTTAATATACACTACACGTGACTCGACAAGAAGTTCCATTCATCTAACTGTCAACAAACTTGAGCTATTTGTTCTTATAAGTTGTTTGCAATTCACTAGCGCACATACCGAGAAGCTTTATCGAGTTAGCTACAAAAATATACCCCCTCGCTACAAAGGAGAGGCACGCTACTAGACCCCCTTCAATCACGCCAGTTTATTTCTACCCCCAGATAATATCAAGTGATTGCATCGTACAGACAAGCCTTTATTGACTTTGCCACAAATATACCCTCACACTAGATAGGCAGAGGCACGCTACTATAACCCCCCTTCATTCACGCCTGTTTATTTCTACCCCTAGATAATACCAAGTGATTGCATCGTACAGACAAGCCTTTATGGATTTTGTCACAAATATACCCTCTCACTAGATATGCAGAGGCACGCTACTAGAACCCCCCCTTCAATCACGACTGTTTATTTATACGTCTAGATAATACCAAGTGACTGCATCGTACAGACAAGTCTTTATTGATTTTGTCACAAATATACCCTCTCACTAGATAGGCAGAGGCACGCTACTAGAAACTCCCTTCAATCACGACTGTTTATTTATACGTCTAGATAATACCAAGTGATTTCATCGTACAGACAAGCCTTTATGGATTTTGTCACAAATATACCCTCTCACTAGATATGCAGAGGCACGCTACTAGAACCCCCCCTTCAATCACGACTGTTTATTTATACGTCTAGATAATACCAAGTGACTGCATCGTACAGACAAGCCTTTATTGATTTTGTCACAAATATACCCTCTCACTAGATAGGCAGAGGCACGGTACTAGAAACTCCCTTCAATCACGACTGTTTATTTATACGTCTAGATAATACCAAGTGATTTCATCGTACAGACAAGCCTTCATGGATTTTGTCACAAATATACCCTCTCACTAGATATGCAGAGGCACGCTACTAGAACCCCCCCCCTTCAATCACGCCTGTTTATTTATACGTCTAGATAATACCAAGTGATTGCATCGTACAGACAAGCCTTTATTGACTTTGTCACAAATATACCCTCTCACTAGATATGCAGAAGCACGCTACTAGAACCCCCTTCAATCACGTCTGTTTATTTATACGTCTAGATAATACCAAGTGATTGCATCGTACAGACAAGCCTTTATTGATTTTGTCACAAATATACCCTCTCACTAGATATGCAGAAGCACGCTACTAGAACCCCCTTCAATCACGTCTGTTTATTTATACGTCTAGATAATACCAAGTGATTGCATCGTACAGACAAGCCTTTATTGACTTTGTCACAAATATACCCTCTCACTAGATATGCAGAGGCACGCTACTAGAACCCCCCCCTTCAATCACGCCTGTTTATTTATACGTCTAGATAATACCAAGTGATTTCATCGTACAGACAAGCCTTTATTGACTTTGCCACAAATATACCCTCTCACTAGATATGCAGAGGCACGCTACTAGAACTTCCCTTCAATCACGCCAGTTTATTTATACATCTAGATAATACCAAGTGATTGCATCGTACAGACAAGCCTTTATTGATTTTGTCACAAATATACCCTCTCACTAGATATGCAGAAGCACGCTACTAGAACCCCCTTCAATCACGACTGTTTATTTATACGTCTAGATAATACCAAGTGATTGCATCGTACAGACAAGCCTTTATTGACTTTGTCACAAATATACCCTCTCACTAGATATGCAGAGGCACGCTACTAGAACCCCCCCCCCTTCAATCACGCCTGTTTATTTATACGTCTAGATAATACCAAGTGATTTCATCGTACAGACAAGCCTTCATGGATTTTGTCACAAATATACCCTCTCACAAGATATGCAGAGGCACGCTACTAGAACCCCCCCCCCTTCAATCACGCCTGTTTATTTATACGTCTAGATAATACCAAGTGATTGCATCGTACAGACAAGCCTTTATTGACTTTGTCACAAATATACCCTCTCACTAGATATGCAGAGGCACGCTACTAGAAACTCCCTTCAATCACGACTGTTTATTTATACGTCTAGATAATACCAAGTGATCGCATCGTACAGACAAGCCTTTATTGATTTTGTCACAAATATACCCTCTCACTAGATATGCAGAGGCACGCTACTAGAACCCCCTTCAATCACGCCTGTTTATTTATACGTCTAGATAATACCAAGTGATTTCATCGTACAGACAAGCCTTTATTGATTTTGTCACAAATATACCCTCTCACTAGATATGCAGAGGCACGCTACTAGAACCCCCCCCTTCAATCACGCCTGTTTATTTATACGTCTAGATAATACCAAGTGATTGCATCGTACAGACAAGCCTTTATTGATTTTGTCACAAATATACCCTCTCACTAGATATGCAGAGGCACGCTACTAGAACCCCCCCCCCTTCAATCACGCCTGTTTATTTATACGTCTAGATAATACCAAGTGATTGCATCGTACAGACAAGTCTTTATTGATTTTGTCACAAATATACCCCCTCACTAGATATGCAGAGGCACGCTACTAGAACCCCCCCTTCAATTACGCCTGTTTATTTATACGTCTAGATAATACCAAGTGATTGCATCGCACAGACAAGCCTTTATTGACTTTGTCACAAATATACCCTCTCACTAGATATGCAGAGGCACGCTACTAGAACCCCCCCCCTTCAATCACGCCTGTTTATTTATACGTCTAGATAATACCAAGTGATTGCATCGTACAGACAAGTCTTTATTGATTTTGTCACAAATATACCCCCTCACTAGATATGCAGAGGCACGCTACTAGAACCCCCCTTCAATTACGCCTGTTTATTTATACGTCTAGATAATACCAAGTGATTGCATCGCACAGACAAGCCTTTATTGACTTTGTCACAAATATACCCTCTCATTAGATAGGCAGAGGCGCGCTGCTAGAAACCCCCTCCAATCACGCCAGTTTAATCATACCCCGAAGTAGTACCCAAGAACGTGTTCCATCTGACATACCTTTTGTTCAATTCTAGTAAGAGACCGGCCCCGTGGTGAGTTAAGCAAATCGACTTAGATTTAGTAACAAGTTAGTAGGTAAAAACTAGGAGTTCTAGACTCACTTTTCTGGCCTCTGATTGGTCGAGAGCAGTCACGTGACCGGATCCAAGATGGCGGCGCAGTGGTACCAACCCCCTCCCCCCAAATTTCCCTCAAATTCCCAAATTTCCCTCAAATTATCAAATTTCCCTCAAATTTCCCCCAATTTTACCGAATTTCCCTCACATTTCCCCCCAAATTTCCGATTTCCCCCCACATTACCCCCCAAATTCCCAAATTTCCCTCCACATTCCCACGTTATACTGTATAAAATACACTGTTAACCTTGTTATACTATATAAAATGAACTTTTTTCAAGATGGCGACCGGATCCAATAAGCGTCTTTTCCCTCCTGCGCCAACTCTAACCCGGTACCCCGTGGGAAAATTCCCTTCCCAAAATTCCCTCCAAAATCCCTCATCCAATATAGCGGCCTTTCCCTTGTTATACTATATTAAATGCACTCTGTTATACTATATAAAATGTAAAAAGATGGTGCCGTTACACTATAATAAATTACTACCGTCGGCTACCTTCGTACGCGTCGTCTGCTGGTCCGGCGCGCATGCGCGGGGACTTGCTACATTAAACAGCTGTACTCCGTGGTTTATTTCATATATAAACTATAGCAAACGCAATATTTCATATATACACTATAACAAATGCATTATGGCTGACGCGATCGCAGCGCACCTAGCGGCAATGCCGTGCTCCCGACCCGATCGCAGCGCACCTGGTGGCAAAACTTAGCGCATCCTTTCGGAAACATGGCGCCTTCGGAAGGGAAGTCCCTGGTGGTAATTCCCCTTCTCAAATTTCCCTCAAATTCCCTCGTTATACTATATAAAATGCATATATGATTATCACAATATACTATAATAAATATATATATATATGATTTTTTTTCTCTTTTTTAATAAATACAAATGCGTTTTTCGGCGTTACAGTAATATTATTTTACTTCGTTTTCCTTCACATATAATGTATACTATATAAAGTGTATACCAGTATTTTTTCTTGTTGTCAGTGTTGCCAACTTACGATTTCATTCGTAGTATACTATAATAAATCCGTGTACTATAATAAATGCAATTAATTTTTATATATAAATCAGTTAGAATATCTTTGAAACTGCTTACACATTTATAGTTACTTATTTTTATTACAATAATAAATGTATATTTTTTAATATATATGTAATATATATACCATATTTAAGTGGTTTATTCTATATTTTTAGTAGATATATAGATTTCTTGTGGTTTTTCTTCTTTTGTAAGCCACTCTTCCTCACCTATGGATACTCCAGTCATTCAATCATCCATGTACCTTACGAGGGTCCGAACTGCGACTCGAGGTCTTACGGGGCTTAACCCAGCCTCAATCTGTTGGTGTACCTCAGTACTTGTGCGTGTTACGGCTGCCTTGGAGAACAGTTGGATGATTTTTTAATTAAATTTGGTCCGTTCTCACCTCGATGGTATGGTATTCTATCACACAGAGCTGGAGATAGCCGCTATTAAATTGTAGTTGTGATATCTCACAAAAGTGTCCATATTGTAACAGAATTGACTTTACAAATTGTTTTTAAAGGTTGACGGTAAAAGAGTTTACTCAAAACTAACTTAACATTACTTACTTGGCGTAGGAGTTACCGTAATCATGAAGAAGGTTCGCCCAGTACGAGGTTCCTACATTGCACTACGGTCGATCTTTACTTGGTGAAGCCGTTCAATGGTACACCAACTTGCTTACATTGGTTTTTTTTTTTTTAACTTGTATATGATATTTCGCCTTTGTGACTCAAACGTTAATATTGATTGGTGAGCCACATCCTGTACCATTGTGGTACTGCTCACAGTATTACTTGTAGACTTTGTATATACGTACATTGAAACTGCTAAAGGACTCGGTTTTTTTACATTTTTAAATGTACACAAAGTAAAATCTAACCAAACGGATAAGTTATGTACAAATCTTCATATATACAAAAAAACTGTCCAATATTACATTTTCAAAGTGTTGCTGTGGTAAATGTTTTAGACAAATTAATTTGATTTAAGTAATTTTCGATAAATTTTAAATGTTTTTTAGAAAAGTTTAACAAAGTTCCTCTGCAGCGAGAGAAGCCAGTGAACTGGTTCTGGAAAGACGTTCTGACAGTTTATTGTTGCAATTTTAGTTGTTATTAATTTTTATGTTTGAAGTGTATAGAATTGATTAGTGTTTTCCTGTTTCAAAGTTTAATCTGTATTTTAATCTCAATCAGTAAAGTATCCATGTTTACACATAAGATATTAAGCGATTACTGATTTGTAACAGAAAACTACTTTCACAAACTACTGATGTATTTGTATGGTATATAATTGTCCAAGTTCAATTTTGCTGATTGTACCGGGTCTTGGACCGGTACAGTTTCGTTTTTTCGTCATTGTCTGCCAGGCTGCCTGAGATTCGCTTTTGCTTTGCGTTTCGCGTAGTTGGTGGCCGTTGGTTTCGATCCGTTTCGTTCCTGGTTCCAGCCTCGGTCAGGTGGTCCTGTCTGTTCAGTCTCTGCTGCCGATCAACTTGACGATGAGTGGCTAGACAAACTAAAACTCCAGGGTCCTTGAGTGGGACGTTCAGCCCTCAGCCTGTCGTCCGGGGAAAGTTCAACCTTCTGCACTGCCAGCCTGGCCTGAGGACCATGTCGTAGAACCTAGGTCTCGACTACGCTGCCATCCCTACATCTGGGTGTTGTTCTTCTGTCCTCAGGTCAGTGTGTTCCAGTTTTTGTTCCCGGCGGCTGAGCTGGGGGGTTTTGATGTGGATTTTTAATTTATAAAAAGAAAAACAAAAAAGAAAAGGGCAGTGAAATATAAGAAAAAAGAAGAAAAAAAAATCTGTGGAACTTTATGTGGCCTAGGCCTAAAAACCAGAAAAGTGATTTTTGCAACACAGCCATGGGGACTTAATTATTTTTTTTATTAAAGAGGGAAAAACTTTTAAAATATCCAAAGATTTTTTTTTATGTTAATATTCATTTATATCTATATTTATTGTTATTTAGTTTAATTAGTGTATTTGGTTGTTATATTTTTTTAGATTTTATATTTGTTAGGTCCCCATTGTTAAATTTTGTTATTTATTTATATGTTTAGGCCTAGTGATTGTTATTTATATTTTTTGTTAAGTGTATTAGGGGTGTTCGGAAGTGAATTTTTACTCGAACGGTACCGTGTTATATTTTCTTTTAAATTATTTAATTTTTAAACTTTCACTAAAAGGGGATTATTGTGCTTTGATTTAATTTTTAATTCGGAGCTGCCCAGGGATTCCGGCTTACTCCCTGGCCTGGTGGAATCATGGGATGTGGGCTGAATTGCCGGTTCAAGTGTTGTGATCCAAAAGTTTTCTAAATTTTCACTTTTATTTGGGGCTTAATATTTTTCTTACGTTTTGGGGTGTCTCAGGCTAAACTGCAGATAGGCCATACACCCTGTAGTTGATTAATTGTTAAATTTTGGTATTTGTAGAGTTTGTGGTATTTATAGCGTTTGTTATTATTGTGTAGTATCTTGGTAATTTTAGTGTTTGTTATTATTTATTTAAGTGAGAATTTATATTGTGGCCTTCTGCCTTTTTTGTTGTGGCCTTCTGCCTGCCAGTTTGTTTTCTTAGTAATAAAATTAGTTTTGCTCAGCTGCCGAGTGTTATTTTGACCCTCCAACTGCCACCCGTGATCCCATCGCTCGACTTGTTTTGAGCCATCCCCCCGGTTGGCACGCTTCCCAGCTTTGGTGGGGGGGATGGGTCTCATGATGCAATATTTCATTATGTGTACTTGTGGTAGTAAGATAGATATAAAAAGTCATACAATGTAATAAAAATCTGCAAAGAGCGGAAACTTCATCTGTACATGCAAATTTCTCAACAACAACCAAAGTTTATTTATTAATTATACATATATCCTATAACATACATCGTTACCTACCTATACTTCCGGTAAAAATATCTAATCACGGTTGTGTACGTACTTAAAACACTCTAGGCAACCCGCAATACACCTTTTAATTAATTATATATCTAAAAATGAAGGCGCTACCTGCAATACAGTCTTGAAATGCGGGACTTGTCTACTAAAAAATGAAGGCACTACCTGCAATACACGTTTTTAATTAATTATAAATAAAAGCTATTAAAAATTATAAATAAATAATTATCTATACAAAAATGAAGGGGCAATTCTTTTAATTTTATCTGTTTATAATTTGTAATACACTGTTAGCCAAATTTTATTATATAACATACACTGTTAGCCTACATATTTAAATTAAATTTTTATTTAATTGTTCTGAACTTTTAATGAATACCTATACTTCCGTTAAAAATATCTAATCACAGTTAATCATTGGGTATCCTCAAGTCCCTACTTAACACTCAAGGCAACCCTTAATACACGTTTTATTTAAAAAATAAGGGGCAGCTATATTTAATACACTGTTAACTTTTTGGTCCTTCAACTACCATTGACTTCGACTTAACTTCGTATGGATACCTTAGTATCAAACACACCCGGCATCCTCCAAACTTAATACGCTAGCTTAACTTAACTTCGGACGCTCTTACCCTAGAGATCTCATGCCTACCGGACTATCCAACCTAAATTACTTTAACTGTACTTACGTGGTCTACTGGTGGCCAGGCTTTATCGGTCCGTTTATTGGTCACAAGCTTCACATCTTAGTATGTTTCCCTTCATTAAATGTACTATAACAATTTCCAAATTTCACCCACCTTTGCGTGCATGTACATGTTACCTAGGTTACATTACTTACTTTCATTCACTTTCTTTATCAATTCTGTGGACTCCTCCCTTACCTCACTTCTTATCCACGTTCTTATCCAAAACCCATCAGTCCCCCTACATAACGAAACCAGCACACCCACCTTCACCTTCTTTCACAAAAATTCCTTCCTTTGTACTATAACGACACTCAAGGACTAATTCACTACAACTTCACAATCTGTATCGCACTGCCTCTGCTCGGTGCACTGGCAGTCCAATAGTTCTCGCGCACCACGGGTTGACCTTTGAGGTCAGTGTTATATTGTTCGCTATTTTAATCAGCATCGCATGGACACCCCACGTGTATATCAAACACATGTTAACCTTAGAGGTCAAGTTTTGTGATATCAGTCTGAGGTCAGTTAAGTATTATTTCCTTTACACGTTGAACAAATATATGAAATAAAGTATTTGGTTTCAAATAATTCAATAAACAAATAAACATGAAGTTTGTGAAAGTAGTTTTCTGTTACAAATCAGTAATCGCTTAATATCTTATGTGTAAACATGGATACTTTACTGATTGAGATTAAAATACAGATTAAACTTTGAAACAGGAAAACACTAATCAATTCTATACACTTCAAACATAAAAATTAATAACAACTAAAATTGCAACAATAAACTGTCAGAACGTCTTTCCAGAACCAGTTCACTGGCTTCTCTCGCTGCAGAGGAACTTTGTTAAACTTTTCTAAAAAACATTTAAAATTTATCGAAAATTACTTAAATCAAATTAATTTGTCTAAAACATTTACCACAGCAACACTTTGAAAATGTAATATTGGACAGTTTTTTTGTATATATGAAGATTTGTACATAACTTATCCGTTTGGTTAGATTTTACTTTGTGTACATTTAAAAATGTAAAAAAACCGAGTCCTTTAGCAGTTTCAATGTACGTATATACAAAGTCTACAAGTAATACTGTGAGCAGTACCACAATGGTACAGGATGTGGCTCACCAATCAATATTAACGTTTGAGTCACAAAGGCGAAATATCATATACAAGTTAAAAAAAAAAAAACCAATGTAAGCAAGTTGGTGTACCATTGAACGGCTTCACCAAGTAAAGATCGACCGTAGTGCAATGTAGGAACCTCGTACTGGGCGAACCTTCTTCATGATTACGGTAACTCCTACGCCAAGTAAGTAATGTTAAGTTAGTTTTGAGTAAACTCTTTTACCGTCAACCTTTAAAAACAATTTGTAAAGTCAATTCTGTTACAATATGGACACTTTTGTGAGATATCACAACTACAATTTAATAGCGGCTATCTCCAGCTCTGTGTGATAGAATACCATACCATCGAGGTGAGAACGGACCAAATTTAATTAAAAAATCATCCAACTGTTCTCCAAGGCAGCCGTAACACGCACAAGTACTGAGGTACACCAACAGATTGAGGCTGGGTTAAGCCCCGTAAGACCTCGAGTCGCAGTTCGGACCCTCGTAAGGTACATGGATGATTGAATGACTGGAGTATCCATAGGTGAGGAAGAGTGGCTTACAAAAGAAGAAAAACCACAAGAAATCTATATATCTACTAAAAATATAGAATAAACCACTTAAATATGGTATATATATTACATATATATTAAAAAATATACATTTATTATTGTAATAAAAATAAGTAACTATAAATGTGTAAGCAGTTTCAAAGATATTCTAACTGATTTATATATAAAAATTAATTGCATTTATTATAGTACACGGATTTATTATAGTATACTACGAATGAAATCGTAAGTTGGCAACACTGACAACAAGAAAAAATACTGGTATACACTTTATATAGTATACATTATATGTGAAGGAAAACGAAGTAAAATAATATTACTGTAACGCCGAAAAACGCATTTGTATTTATTAAAAAAGAGAAAAAAAATCATATATATATATATTTATTATAGTATATTGTGATAATCATATATGCATTTTATATAGTATAACGAGGGAATTTGAGGGAAATTTGAGAAGGGGAATTACCACCAGGGACTTCCCTTCCGAAGGCGCCATGTTTCCGAAAGGATGCGCTAAGTTTTGCCACCAGGTGCGCTGCGATCGGGTCGGGAGCACGGCATTGCCGCTAGGTGCGCTGCGATCGCGTCAGCCATAATGCATTTGTTATAGTGTATATATGAAATATTGCATTTATTATAGTGTGTATATGAAATATAGCGTTTATTATAGTGTGTATATGAAATAAACCACAGAGTACAGCTGTATAATGTAGCAAGTCCCCGTGCATGCGCGCCGGACCAGCAGACGACGCGTACGAAGGTAGCCGACGGTAGTATTATACTGAAACGGCACCATCTTTTTACATTTTATATAGTATAACAGAGTGCATTTAATATAGTATAACAAGGGAAAGGCCGCCATATTGGATGAGGGAATTTGGAGGGAATTTTGGGGAGGGAATTTTCCCACGGGTACTGGGTGTGATTTGGCGTGGGAGGGAAAAGACGTCATATTGGATCCGGTTGCCTTCTTGAAAAAAGTTCATTTTATATACTATAAGAGTGTATTTTATATAGTATAACATGCTTAACAGTGTATTTTATATAGTATAGCTAGGCTAAGAGTGTATTTTATATAGTATAACAAGGGAATTTGGAGGGAAATTTGGGAATTAGGAGGGAAATTCGGGAAAAGTGTCGGAAATGTATGAAATTTGAGGGAAATTTTGGGGGGAGGGAGAGTTGGTACTACTGTGGGCCGGCCGCCATCTTGGGTCACGTGACCGCTCTCGACCAATCAGAGGCCAGAAAATTGAGTCTCGCTATCTTAAATTTATACTACTCAAGTTGAAAGTGGTTAGTCTGCTGAGTTAATGAATAGGCACCTGCTACGATAAGGTGGCCTAATTGGTACTATAGAGAAATGGTAGTACTGATTGTCGGCTAAGAAGGTAACAAATCTAGTGATAACACAAAATGAAATGTCTCAGGGTTGAATGTATCACTTCCTAGTGAGTTGGCCTCTCCAGTTGTCCTTTCGTATATCATGTGAAGGCAAGCTTCTATAAACATTTCCTTTACAATCACTTAACTCTCTTAAGTTCGAAACGAGTGATCGAGCAAGTTCATGGTACATTGTTGGGTAAAACCCACCGGCAAGTAGTTTTTGGCTCAGTGCTCGTACCCTAAATTCAACAATTAAAAATAAATGAAATTCAAGGTTTTTGATAAAATTGAATAGAAATCCTGCAAGAAAATATATTTATTGTATTTGTTCAATAAACTTTAAACAATCAAACGTTTTCAGGAGTAACAAATAATTTTTCCGCGTTGAATTTAAATATATTTAATTTATAAATTAATAAATAAAAAGGAATGTAATTTTGATTTAGATACTATTATATATATATATATATATATATATATATATATATATATATATTTATGTTATATTTTTATAGAATAGGTAATTTTTTTTAATCTGCTTTAAGTTTTTTTTCACTGTGACATTAGATATTATTTAAAATTATATTATATTGCTTTTGTTTTGTAATACGTAAAATGCAATAGAAGCATATTTAATAAGAAATTGGACAACGTTTAGGTTAGGTTCTTGTAATGTAGAATATATATTTTACTAGAAGGACTAGTATTACATTTATGTTAGTGTTTGAGATGGGCTGTCAGTGGTTCTCAACCTGGGGAGGGGGGGGGGGAGATGGGGGTTGAGGCGTGAGCAGATTTAAAAAATGTAAATATTTATTAAGTGTTATGATCTCATATCTATCTTGAAATATATTGCTCCTCAAAACATCGTCAAAGACAAGCAGCCCTCTCAATAATGTGGTCTTACACATAAAAGAAATATCAACAAATTTATAATACATTTATATCAAGTATTACTTCGGATACTTGATGCAATATTTATATATCCGTTTTTTGTTTAATTGTTTTAAAACAAATTATAAAGTAATATTACAAAATAAATAAATAAAAAATAAAAAACTTATAAAATCAAGTATTACTTGATAAGCTATCGACAAGAGAACAAAGATATTTCTGTTTAGTTATAAAAGTCTTATCGTAATATGTCTTCTTATGGCGTTTATCTTACGTTATATGTAGGCTACGATAGAGATGTAGGCTATCGACAAGAGAACAAAGATATTTCTGTTTAGTTATAAAAGTCTTATCGTCATATGTCTTCTTATGGCGTTTATCTTACGTTATATGTAGGCTACGATAGAGATGTAGGCTATCGACAAGAGAACAAAGATATTTCTGTTTAGTTATAAAAGTCTTATCGTAATATGTCTTCTTATGGCGTTTATCTTACGTTATATGTAGGCTATGATAGAGATGTAGGCTATCGACAAGAGAACAAAGATATTTCTGTTTAGATAAAAGTCTTATCGTCATATGTGTTCTTATGGCGTTTATCTTACGTTATATGTAGGCTATGATAGAGATGTAGGCTATCGACAAGAGAACAAAGATATTTCTGATTACTGTAGTTATAAAAGTCTTATCGTCATATGTGTTCTTATGGCGTTTATCTTACGTTATATGTAGGCTATGATAGAGATGTAGGCTATCGACAAGAGAACAAAGATATTTCTGATTACTGTAGTTATAAAAGTCTTGTCGTCATATGTGTTCTTATGGCGTTTGTCTTACGTTATAAAATAGTGCCAGAATACAATAACTGGTCCTAGGAAAGACACAGACGAATGGGAAGTAATAGAGAAAGCTGATATGGGTTCATACTGGCAGTATAAACAAATTAGATTTGTAGCACCAATATTGTATATTTGGACTCACACAGAATATAGTCAATGTGGAGAGTGTAATGTATGTGCCTCGGGGGCAGGGGACGTAAATACAATATATTTACGATAGATTGCACAAATGCATCACTGGTATTGTACATCAGTAATTATAATACAATATTAACATAATATATCTTAATATACTGTATTACGTAAGATAATGTATTATATTTAAAACAAACGCTTTACAACATAGTGGGGTTTATTCCATCAATCAATAACTGAAAGTCATAATATTTTTACTTTTCAAAATCCAAGGTGTAATGAATACAAATATAGAAGTAAAATGAAATGAAAAAAGTTTTATTTAGTGAGGCAAAGTTAGGACTATTAGGTCCTCTCTTAAACTAAATCTCAAAGTACAGACTCCCATAAAAATTCAGCCTGGCGCAGAGCCTGTAAACGCTAGTTTGATCTGTGGCCGGTAGTTCCATTGGAGTGTATATATTTATGACAGAGAGCGCGTAAACTATCTCTATCTTTGTCGCACTGTCTGTTGAGTATATGTGTATTCCTCCCACTGTCTTTTTTCTCTCTCACGAACTCTGTAATTCTCGCATTGTTTTTACTGACTATCTCCGTCTCCCTCCCACTACCTTTACTCACTACCTTTTCTCCCTCGCACTGCCTTTACTCTCAATCTCTGTCTCTCTCGCACTACCTTTACTCACTATCATTGTCTCCCTCGCACTGCCTTAATTCACAATCTCTGTCTCTCTCGCATTATCTTTACTTTATCGCATTATCTTTGTCTCTCCCGCACTTACTCACTATCTTTGTCTCCCTCGCACTGCCTTAACTCTCAATCTCTGTCTCTCTCGCACTGTCTTTACTCACAATCTCTGTCTCCCTCACACTGCCTTTACTCACTATCTTTGTCTCACTTGCACTGCCTTTACTGACAATCTCTGTCTCTCTCGCACTGCCTTTACTCTCAATCTCTGACTCCCTCGCACTACCTTTACTCTTAATCTCTGTCTCTCTCGTACTGCCTTTACTCACAATCTTTGTATCTCTCGCACTGCCTATTCACAATCTCTGTCTCACTTGCACTGCCCTTACTCTTAATCTCTGTCTCCAGGGCGCACTGCCTTTACTCACAATATCTGTCTCTCTCGCACTGCTTTTACTCTCAATCTCTGTCTCCCTCGCACTGCCTTTGCTCTCAATCTCTGTCTCCCTCGCACTGCCTTTACTCTTAATCTCTGTATCTCTCGTACTGCCTTTTACTCACGATCTTTGTATCTTTTGCACTGCCTATTCACAATCTCTATCTCTCTCGTACTGCCTTTACTCACAATCTCTGTATCTCTCGCACTGCCTATTCACTATCTTGTCTCCCTCGCACTGCCTTTACTCTTAATCTCTGTCTCTCTCGTACTGCCTTTACTCACAATCTCTGTCTCTCTCGCACTGCCTATTCACAGTCTCTGTCTCTCTCGCACTGCCCTTACTCTCAATCTCTGTCTCTCCTTCGCACTGCCTTTACTCTCTATCTCTGTCTCCCTCGCACTGCCTTTACTCTCAATATCTGTCTCTCTCGCCCAGCCTTTACTCACAATCTCTATCGCTCTCGCACTGCTTTTACTCACTATATCGCCATAAGATCTGTTCATTTCATAGAAATTTGTATTCATTTGCTAAGGCCCTTCTCATATGAAGCATATATTTGATTTAATACCCATAAAATTAAGCTAAACCAGTACTAAGCATCAATGCATTTTTTCGAAATTTTTGTTTTTTACGATTAGCCGATTTATCAAAATCTTTAGTTTTAAAACCGAAATAAAGTACTAGTTTTTTTTACTATGCCCATACAAACACAGAGTATTATCTTCGATTATATGTACCTCAATGGTATTATTATTAAAATGGTTGTTGTAAAAATAAATCTCCTTTTTCCACAAAAATGATTAAGACCTATTTTCTTGTTAGATTTCTACAGATTCATAACTTGTTGCTTAATTCGCTGCCCCCAAAAATGTCTTCTCTTAAAAATACCCTTAAATAAAAAAGTTAGCAATGTTTACATTATTTTACGTTTGAGCTCACCCAACTATATGCCAAATTAAAAATGTTAGCTCGTCTACAGAATTATCTATATTTATAAAAGAGGATGTTTGTATATTTGAAGTTTATGCGCTGCCAAACCATCCAACCGATCGCCATGAAACTTTGGGATGTTGTCCTTTATACTCCCGAGATGGTTTCTGTGAAGTTTGATGCAGATACGTCCACAGGGTTCCGCCCCACGGGCTCCTAAAGATCCCATGTTATTCAAATGGAGAATCTGAATTGTTTACAAAAAACATATGACTGTGTGGTTTAATGTAGTTTCACATGCCATAAGCAGATTGAAGTTCTCACAACAACAGTACTGTATATGTTTTGATTTATTGTAGTTCTACATTTCACCTTGAGAGTGTAGCACACACTACTTTTACTTGATGAGGTGATCTGTATTTGGTGTTAACCTTTTTTCCTCGGTAATTAAAACATGTGGTGAAACGTGAAAATAAAAAATAAATAATTATTTGTTTTGCAGTTTACTTTTTATGACATGCCTCCTAAAAAATCTAATATTGGTAGAAGAAGCAAAAATGCTCGAATTCTTTCACCTATTAGGTTCTAAATCAAACTCAATATTATGATCGGCGAAGCGGGCGGGTACAGCTAGTTGTTTATAAATGTCCTTTGTGCCTTTAAATGTATCTATAAAACTAAATTTGCGGCTGTTTTTTCTTGTGGTTGAGCCGAAGTCTCACCTACCTGTCAAATTGAAATTGTTAGGTTTGTCATTACTTTCCTTTCAACATTTGTACCAGCGAGTGAAAATCATAATCTCTGTGGTTTCTTTATCTATTTATCTCTATGGTGACGTTTAAAGCAAATCCCTAATTATACCATTACAATACCGTAAGTAAATTATGAGCTGGAAGGAATGGAAATTAGAAAAGGAACAAAGCAAGATAGATATAGTATGAATGTAATGCAATAAACTTACTAAACTACTATGTACAAGGCCCAACGGAGGTATACGTACATCCTCTATCTAGAGTATCGCCGGCACTAACTTACCAACTAACATGTACCAAACACGATACAACCATTACATTACTAATTGAAGTATACTATCAGTGTCGTACAAACTAGAGTTCAGACTAACGAAGGCTCTAATTAACCAGCTATATTGTGCCAAACTCGATACAATCATTACATTACTAATTGAAGTATACTATCAGTGTCGTACAAACTAGAGTTCAGACTAATGAAGGCTCTAATTAACCAGCTATATTGTGCCAAACTCGATACAATCATTACATTACTAATTGAAGTATACTATCAGTGTCGTACAAACTAAAGTTCAGACTAATGAAGGCTCTAATTAACCAGCTATATTGTGCCAAACTCGATACAATCATTACATTACTAATTGAAGTATACTATCAGTGTCGTACAAACTAGAGTTCAGACTAATGAAGGCTCTAATTAACCAGCTATATTGTGCCAAACTCGATACAATCATTACATTACTAATTGAAGTATACTATCAGTGTCGTACAAACTACAGTTCTGACTAATGAAGGCTCTAATTAACCAGCTATATTGTGCCAAACTCGATACAATCATTACATTACTAATTGAAGTATACTATCAGTGTCGTACAAACTAGAGTTCAGACTAATGAAGGCTCTAATTAACCAGCTATATTGTGCCAAACTCGATACAATCATTACATTACTAATTGAAGTATACTATCAGTGTCGTACAAACTACAGTTCTGACTAATGAAGGCTCTAATTAACCAGCTATATTGTGCCAAACTCGATACAATCATTACATTACTAATTGAAGTATACTATCAGTGTCGTACAAACTAGAGTTCAGACTAATGAAGGCTCTAATTAACCAGCTATATTGTGCCAAACTCGATACAATCATTACATTACTAATTGAAGTATACTATCAGTGTCGTACAAACTAGAGTTCAGACTAATGAAGGCTCTAATTAACCAGCTATATTGTGCCAAACTCGATACAATCATTACATTACTAATTGAAGTATACTATCAGTGTCGTACAAACTATAGTTCTGAGTAATGAAGGCTCTAATTAACCAGCTATATTGTGCCAAACTCGATACAATCATTACATTACTAATTGAAGTATACTATCAGTGCCTTACAAACTACAGTTCTGAGTAATGAAGGCTCTAATTAACCAGCTATATTGTGCCAAACTCGATACAATCATTACATTACTAATTGAAGTATACTATCAGTGTCGTACAAACTAGAGTTCAGACTAATGAAGGCTCTAATTAACCAGCTATATTGTGCCAAACTCGATACAATCATTACATTACTAATTGAAGTATACTATCAGTGTCGTACAAACTGCAGTTCTGAGTAATGAAGGCTCTAATTAACCAGCTATATTGTGCCAAACTCGATACAATCATTACATTACTAATTGAAGTATACTATCAGTGTCGTACCAACTAGAGTTCAGACTAACGAAGGCTCTAATTAACCAGCTATATTGTGCCAAACTCGATACAATCATTACATTACTAATTGAAGTATACTATCAGTGTCGTACAAACTACAGTTCTGACTAATGAAGGCTCTAATTAACCAGCTATATTGTGCCAAACTCGATACAATCATTACATTACTAATTGAAGTATACTATCAGTGTCGTACAAACTAGAGTTCAGACTAATGAAGGCTCTAATTAACCAGCTATATTGTGCCAAACGCGATACAATCATTACATTACTAATTGAAGTATACTATCAGTGTCGTACAAACTAGAGTTCAGACTAATGAAGGCTCTAATTAACCAGCTATATTGTGCCAAACTCGATACAATCATTACATTACTAATTGAAGTATACTATCAGTGTCGTACAAACTAGAGTTCAGACTAATGAAGGCTCTAATTAACCAGCTAGGCCTATATTGTGCCAAACTCGATACAATCATTACATTACTAATTGAAGTATACTATCAGTGTCGTACAAACTAGAGTTCAGACTAATGAAGGCTCTAATTAACCAGCTAGGCCTATATTGTGCCAAACTCGATACAATCATTACATTACTAATTGAAGTATACTATCAGTGTAGTACAAACTACAGTTCTGAGTAATGAAGGCTATATATAGTTTACGAGCTCACGTAATTGTGTCAGGCACGATGAATTGAATACTAATCCAATTACTGTCAATACATCCATCACTAGTTGGTGTACACTATTGTAAATTACTATGGTAAACACACGTTTACAGTACAATCATATTGAACGTGGTATAAGTTTCCCCTTTGGTGGTTTCATAGCATACCTAATCAGTATGTAACAGCAACCGTTATGTTGAAGTGTTTGGGGAAACCTTCTAGTGTAGATTTTGTTAGGGAAAAATAAAATGTACAAAGTCACTTATTTATGCAAGACGGCAAAGGAAACGTGGCCCCTTTGTTGTGTTTCGCGTCTCTCCACAAAGCCATGTATCTTCGTTTCATAATGCAATATGTGGAAATGCTATTAAAATAAATTAAGTTTATTGCCCAAATGTAACTGTAAATATTCCAACTAGTTGTTCAGTGGTTGCTTAAATAGATAATTTTAACATACCAAAATCAATTCTATAAAAAGCTTCTACTCATTAATTAATTATTTTCTTGTTGTGACTATATATAATATATTTAATAATGACTAATTACCTTACAGTAGTTTAGTTTTTGTAGCAGTATTGAGCACCAGTTATCAATATTATTATTCAATTAGTTATGTTTTCTAAGTGTTTAGTCATTTGTCATTTAGTCATTACCATTCGCACACATTTGTAGGTTAGGGCAATCGTAATAAATATAAGTTTGACAACAATGCAACAGATGATGTTTATATGAACAGCTGAGAGACCGTATTATGCAAGGTTTTCTTCAAACATCTCATTCCAATAAAATATGAATGAAAAAAGTTTCTATTTCTGGAGCCAGGGCATTAAATATTCAGTAATTACCGTGTCGTGATTACATATATATCACAACAATTTACTTATGTTGTACTGAGCACTATTTTATCATACAAAATATATTTAATTGTGAAAATACATTGAAAAAGGAAATAACAAGGGTTTTTAAAATTACTAGTAGAAACTGGGTTAGTAGAGAATAGTTTTGGGTGTAACCAGCTCTCTCTCTAATGAATTACTTTAAGTTAAATTTCTTAATAATTTGATAAAATAATTTATTCAAATTAAAATTGTTTCTCTTATCTCAGGGTTTAAATGTGGGTAAATTGGTGAGGCTGTAAAATTACAATAAATTTAGACTTGTTTGAAAAAGTTATTTAATGACTTTATTTTTTACTTTACTTTCTTTTTAATATTTTATTACAATAAACATGAATTCAATTACTTATTAAAAAACTGATTTCTAAAACATGATTTGATTTTTTTTATAACTAAAACTTATCTTATTGTCCTTGCATTGTCTTGGCGAAACACCACGTGGTCTCCAAGTGTTAATAACTCACGACTGTTTAATCTTTTAAAATTACACAAAAAGTATTATATTTATTGAAATCTTTCTTTGAAAACAAATATGTATTGCTATTTAAAGAATTTATTTATACTTTAACATGGTCACACGCGGTCTTCATGTATTCTACCGGGAGGCACACCATGTTCCTGTGTTATTTCTTCAAAAGATGGATGCAAAGTGACTGATGCCTCCAAGACGCTGGAATACGTTCCCCCTCCTACTTTCCTGTCCGTTAAAACTAATCGTATTGGGTCAGAGGGTCCACTTCCGCTTATGCCATGTGGTTCTTACCCGGTATGTGCTGCTCCCATCGACTGTCTTTTTAACTAGAAACATCTTCCGGACTCGACCTCTGCTTTGTCACACAACTGACTCCCCTTTGGGTTGCCAGATGGGTTCGTCTTCTGAGAAATCAGACCGAAAACAGACATGCCCCACCCTTCCAGACAATAATGGAAAGCTTTTGAACGATTGCCTGGGCCAAATACTCCTTTATATTTGTTGGCTATTATTTACTTACAACGATTTCCGAATATTATTTGAATGTTCGTTGATTATTTTAATTAAATATATTTATTTCTTCAATAAAATTATTTATCATTTATTTAATTTAATTAATTTATTCGTCAATTTGGTGGACCTGTTACATGGGCTAACTATATTTATTTTCTGTTAGATAATAACAATAAGAATTTAAAGATATTTATATTCTCTTAAATTTGATAAAGGGGTTTGGACTATTGTCCCTCAACAACGTTATAATACAATGTTAAAATTGCTACTAGCGTAGACAGTAAGAAAAATATAATATTGAACCTTAAAAATATGCATGAATTTAGACTGGATATTACAGAGTGAAACATGGCCATTATTTCAATTTTGCAATGTTAAAAGTTGCCGTTTTTAACTATTTGAGTGTCCATAGATTAGAAACGACTAATATTACGGGGGAAACGCACAGAATAAAAGTTTTAAAATTACATTTCCTATCAGAAACCGTCATTAAATACGTAGCGTTCCACAAGATAAAATAAACTTGTCCCGTCATTTTGAAAAATGGTGACTTTTTTTGAAAACCGCTAAATGTATATTTTTATTAATGAGAAAAAGTAGGTGAAGTTCCTCATTTAAAGTTTGTTGTATTTCTGCAGGTTTAAGATCCCAATGGGGCCACACTTTAAAAAATCATTCAAATGTACGGAGGTTTGTTAATTAATCTCGTACGATCCACTAAAACAGTAATTTGTACCCAGATTACAACCAATCGTTATGAAGCCGTAGTAGGCCTAATAACTCTTTAAGTGACAAAAAGGTAGGCCTATATTGCACAAATAGTTCATCAAATAAATTTACCAAAGAATAGTGGACAAAAGAAATATCTTTTTAGCACCATTAATATGGGAAATAACTGTAACAGGATAAAAACAAACTTGCTCAGTAAGATCTGAAGACTTAAGTCAGCGAAAAAAGAAATGCAGTAATTAATTCTCTGAAGTATACTTAAAAATTATAAAAATCAGTTATAATGTTAGCAACTTTAGCAACCTTCAATACACCGAATTGTATTAGAAGTAAAGCAAAAGACAGATTGGGAGGTATCTTTCGAAATACGGACATATTGTTAAAAGGTCGAGAACGCGTGTTCCTACGAAATAAGGGCTTACAGTAATACTCAAACGAACAGGCGTGTTCTATATTGTATATTGTTTGGTTGAATTATTCATACCACAGATGTATCTATTTAATACCTCTGTGTATTGGTTTAATGTTTATATTTAAACTTTATTTAACATATGTTTTGTATTTATATAATTTTGGTTGCTAGGCAATTGTTGTTTAGAGAAGTTAGAAGTATAGTATGGGTGTTGTTTTATAGTTAGTTAAATTTTCATCATTTTTATACAGTCCACTATTTTTGAACGAATAAACAGTATTTGTGTGTTTTTATCTCGTTTTCGTTTTAATATCAATTCCAATACACCGCGCATCAGCACCAACATATATCACGGTACAGAACATGGCTGACACTGAATAGGGCCACAGTTTCTGTCTGGTCCAGGCCACACCTGCCCCCCCAGTACCGGGAATCTGCCTTCACTGCGGATGCGTGCGCCCGCCCGTGTGTGTGTTTGTAGAGGGGGTCGTACGTATTGTACTCCTAGACAATGATTGTTGATCCTTTGTAAAAACCTTTCCAGTAGAAACCCCTACCCAAACTGTAAATCGCGTAAAGTGATCAGTGCAAATCAAATTTACTTAAATAAACCTTTTTAAGTTCATCTCTCGCAGATGGAATCAATCAATAATTCCACAACCCTTCAGTTTCATCGTGCAAATTGGTTAATAACAAATTTATGTTTTACTTATTTGACAATAGAAAAAAATACAAAAGTAATAAATATCGTCCGTCACGCTGTGTACGGTGGACAAAGATTATTTGTACAAATCAATTCAGAATTGTGACGATTTGTATTTTTTAGGGTAATTCCCAACGCTTCTAGCAGTTAAAACAACAAACAACTATTCGACAGCTATAAAGCTGCCATCTTCGTGTCACTTACTACTGTCTTGTCCTTCATTTACATTCAAACTTGTTAAATGATAGTAAATTCAAATCATATCAGTATAAACACATTTAAAACATTTTCATCATTTACTGAAATTGGTCATATCAGTAAATCGAGCCTTTTATAAAGGATTACAATAAAAATAATCAGCCAAGAAAATATTACCATACAATCAACAAAATATGAACACTTTCTCTATCAACATTCACCTAAAGTTTATTTAATGAAAGTAAAAAGATTTGTTATTTAATTTATAATTATTAACAAACAACCAATACGATTCTTACTGCGATTCAGATTTATTCATTCGTCATTTTCCTCAGATGGGCAGTTGATAAACAGACGACATATTTATTCGTATCGGTAAAAACTATATAGAAATTTGACGAATCCACCGCGTTTGTCCTTGTCTTTTACCAGGAAGCAGTCCAATAATTGCATGACATGTGGCAGTGTTGCCAACCCAACGTGCACGAGAATAAAATTAATTGACATAAACTGTGTGTTGGCTCACGCACACCTGCCGCTGATGTCAAACCTCCGTGCGTTCAGAGAAGTCTGAAAATACCGTGACAATTTGGTCTTGAGTGGGAAGCCAGTGGCGCCAGGTTGGCCAGCCTGCCTCAACATTCTGTGCGTAGATAGTGTGATAAGGCAAGACCGCCCTGGGGTCTCGCTCCTCACACAACTGAAAGCATTTGGATACACTTTCAAAAATAAAATCCATTTATGTTTCATATACAAAAATTTGTTTAAACAAACGTCAGTTGTGTTATTATTTCTGAAAAACTAAAACATTTCAAAAATAGTTTTTTTGGGATAAAGTAGCCTTCCTAACGTGTGTATAGAAATTATAATAACACATTGACGGACAATAGCGATTGTTATAAATTATATTAGGTGATATGCCTGCTATAGCAGTCATGAGTGAGTTACTGTTTATATTCGTGACTGCTATAGCAGTAAAAAAGACAAGTGGTGATTAGGGTCGTGACTGCTATAGCAGTCATAATTAAAAAATTAATAGTAACTAAACTTATTAATTGTCTAACTATAACAAATTGTTGAGTGGTCAAGTAGTTTTTATTTCATTTATGTGTACACTTGTGATTTTGGACAAACCTTTTTCACAGCAGGTACCCCTTGTCAAACAGTTATTTATAAGTAGACATTTTATAGAACTTTCTCAGGACCTTACTGTGGTCCTTCTCATAGTCGTGATACTGTTGCCCCTAAGAAGAAAACTACTAAATTCGAACTACTGTTGAGAAGTCATTCACACGACCTGGTAAAAGGTCCGCCACCAGCTAATTAGAAACGATCAACATCCTACTACCTGAGATGTCGTCGTTGAGACTTCCTATCGTTTCTTACGATGTGATTGTAAGCCTCCCTTTTACCCAAGTAAACACTTTTCGGATTGGCATACTCAATAAATGTATTACTCATTTTGAAAGCCTGGCTCATTTTGGTATTACTCATTCAAAATTACAATTACACCTGATTACAATTACACTATAATTGTCCTATACTCTAATTTACAATTTTTATTCTGTTTTATACTTTTTATGGTTATATTGACTGATTTGTATTGTATTTCTTGAATGTTGTACATTAAATGTTATTGTTTTATTGAAAACGTGATGACTGCTTTAGCTATCATCATGACCTATTTATTAATTTTTATGCTACAGCAGTCCTACTTTTTTCTCTTCCATGCAAACCTCAGACTGGCCATATTGATTTTATAATTCTGTAGGTGAAAGTGTCTCTCTGGAGGCGCTCATAGGCTATGACTGCTTTAACAGTCACGCATTTTGAGATAGCCAGGGATTTGAAGCGGCCTTTTAGCAGTCACATCATGACTGCTATAGCAATCATGTACATCAATGTGTTATATTTAAAAAATAGTTTTTTATAATATAGTAGCTTTCTAAAAGTGTGTATTACAATTTTAATATTATTGCTGTAAAACGTTTTCATATTGTTTACTATTAGTATGTACATTTAAATGATCAAGTAGCTATTTTCAGGTACATACTAAAGTTTTACCCTTAAGTAATTTCTAAAATTTAAAGCATGAAATAATTTATATTCCCCACTAAATTGTTTTTATGAGTGCCTTGAGTAAATACTACTGATTATACATGCAGTACAATGAAGTAAAGCAAGTTGCATTTGTGTATTGAAAGGCGCTGTTGACAGTTTGAGATAGCAACAATTATTATTTTAACATTTCCGTTGAATTCGGTTGCATTGAATTTTCGATCGTGTACGTTGAATTATATTTCACGATTATATGTCAATCTACTAATATTAATGTCTCAAATATTAGGTTAGCAAAAATTATTATTTTATTTTTATCTGTGTTTATAAAAACAACTCTTTCATTTCAAAAGCTATGGTTATTTTCGAGAACTTCATGTACTGTTTATTTTTTTAAGTAACTGTTTTACTTAGTTCACATTTGTCTTTCTTACCATTACATATTAATTGTAAATTTTCTGATTGGTATCAAGTCAAATTTCTTTGACAGTAAATTAACTCTTTAACAGTTAACTTGTTGACTGAATAATAATTTAACTTGTTGTTAATAATTTGCACAATAATGTTTTAAACAAAATTATAATTATTGCTTTTGTTTCTGTTTTAAAGGATTTGTCTTATTATTGATATCCCCAAAGCTCTGGTCAAAGATCGTTCATATATGGCGACTGAGTCGTCTGGCAAATTTTGATTTCTTTTAGGTATAAAACTAAATGAACACTGCACTGAACAATGTATAGTTATTGCAGTTAGTTCTAATTGCATCACATTACTCGTTATCAGTCCTGTTGTTAACATTTCGACAACAGCTGTGCTGTACCTCTGCTGTTTCTCCACCGTTCCTAGTAAACCTAGGCGAGCCGTTATGCAAGTTCCTGGAACGGCCGTTACGTAAGCCAGCGCCACTGTCACGTAGGCCGGCGGATCATCCTTATCAGCGCTGATAGCAATGAATGGACGCGTGCGTTATCGGTGCATAATGAGAGGTCAGTTGTACTTCCGCGTTCATCTTCTTTGTGTACCTCTCCTCCACATTCTTTGCCGCTTTTTCGTTTTAGATTTTAAATGAAGCAAACCGTAATTTAGTTAACTGTTTTTGTTTTTAGTATGGGAGTGACAAACTGTTCAATTTCCTTCATTATTGTAATATCGCCTGGCAGATAATGTTATGGCAGATAATAATATGATGTTCATCAAGGTTTTGTTAGCTGTCATTGATTAAGAAGCAGCTGATTCATATTTTTCAAAAGCTTATTTTGAATACTGTATTTTAATTTTGAAATGACTTATCTCAGCGGTACCCAACCTTTCACCACCAATGATCGCTAAACAATTTATAAAAATATCGTCGAACCACAAGATTATTTCACTGTAAATAGCAAAACAATTCTATTTCAAATAAAAACAATTCTAATGTTTAAGTCTGGACAATCATCCTAATTATCTTATTGTATATCTGCTTGACAATAGTGACCATGTATACAAACTAAAACGTATTACTTTAGACTTAAATGATAATCATGATTTTATGTATTGATTTTCGTTTGGTTTGATGCTAAACAAATGTTAACTCATGTTTTGTTGTTGTATATAGTATTTACTTATTGTTTGGCACATCATTGTAATGAATGTAAATAAAAATGTTGTTAAAAAAAGTATAAAGTCAGTGAAACAGTATTCTCACCCACGTTAGGCAGTTGTTGGTTTGGATGTGTTAAAGCAAGGTGACGGTTGTGGCTTAGTAGAAAGCAAGAAATAACCGTTTAAACATTTGCAAGGTAGACGAACTTTCAGTTTTACCAATGACTACAGATAGAATTCTATCTGTAGTCATTGGTTTTACTAAGGCTTGTCTAATTGTGTTGAGGTTCACAATAAAACAGGACTTAAAGGATACAATCAACAATGTCTAAGGTTCGAATAGAAACCGATGTATTCAAATATAGCTTCAATATTACCATAAAATCGTTATGTTTATTAAAAGTATAATGTGACTTAGGGATTCTTCTGTTCAGATGAATGATAATAAACCTGTAAAAGTTTGTCATCTAAGGTGTGGCCTACTTAGATGAAATGTTAATTTCATTTTCGATGTTTTAGGTATGTTCGAGGTTTCTCTACTCATTAAACAAAGAAGGTAAACATTTAAAATTAACATAATATATATTTGAAATTTTTTAATAGCAGACATCATATTTGTACAGTTGTAACTCAAGAAATACATCACTGTGTTTACTTTCACTCTGTCTAAGTTTCGATTTATAGTACTCTAGTATTTTTCTCTTGTCTCAGTGTCTGAAGACACTTCAAAATGTATATTGGAGTTTAACACATTATTACGTATTACGTATATTCGTGCTTCACGCTTCTCTTATCACGTATGTATACAAGAAGTTTCACATAGCTTGTATTACGTATTTTGATGTTTCACGCTCCTTGTATTACGTAAAGTACCAGGAAAGCCGATCTCCGATCGGGTTCATATCGTCTATTCGCTGACTTCCAATACCGAATTTAAATGAATCCCAAGATACTGAAACATGCTATGAAGCTGAAATTGAAAATACAGATCTTGATTCAAACAGTGAAACAAATCTTATGACTTGTAATAATACTTTGCAAACAACTTCTAAAAATAATTCTGGAAATACCTTACAAACTTCTAGCAACCCCCGAGGTTGATGGCAAATCGTAATTAAAAAAGTTGCTAGAAGTTTGTAAGGTATTTCCAGAATTATTTGTAGAAGTTTTTTGCAAAGTATTATTACAAGTCATAAGATTTGTTTCACTGTTTGAATCAAGATCTGTATTTTCAATTTCAGCTTCATAGCATGTTTCAGTATCTTGAGATTCATTTAAATTCGGTATTGGTGGCTCATTTTTATTAAAATTAAACTTGCGTCGTTTTGGAGGACGTCCGCCTGGCATCTAAGAAAAAGTTAAAATACACTGAACTGAAGTTATCAATGAACTGTAAATTTATCTTACTTTCTGTAATCCGGCTCGAAGGACCATAAATATGCGTTGCGGTGCGTTGAAATTATAATAAAAATGAAATAAAGTTCGAGAATAACTGAATTGTGTATATTAGACATAGGTAATAAAAATACAATAATATTTGGTTTGTTTACATTTTAACAGATTCAGAAAAACATGTGTTATTTAAAAAAATAAATTAAAATCATAACTCACATGTTGAAATAGTAAATAGTAAACATTAAACAGTGGTATTGACCCACCCGCCTGTCTCCTATATTTTTACTATGTACTTTTGGAATTGTGAAAACTCATAGAAAATGAGTTTTCTCAAAATTGTCACCAAATCCATTGGATTCCTGAGGTAGAAAACCTTTTATAGACAAAGTACGAAGAAAATCGGTAGAGCCGTTTTTGAAATAAAATGACTGGAAATAGGTACATACATACATACATACAATTCCTTGCTCGTTTTATAGTATAAGATATTTGTTTTACACTTATCGTATTACGTATATTTGAGTTTTACAGTGCTTGTAATACGTATTTTGATGTTTCACTTCTTTGTTTTACGCTCGTTGTGTTACTTATATTAGAATTTCACACTTCTTGTGTTACGTATATTGGAGTTTCACACTTTTCGTGTTACGTATATTGCAGTTTCGCATTTCTCGTGTTACGTATATTGGAGTCTCACACTTATCGTGTTACGTATATTGGAGTCTCACACTTATCGTGTTACGTATATTGGAGTCTCACACTTATCGTGTTACGTATATTGGAGTCTCACACTTATCGTGTTACTTATATTGGAGTCTCGCACTTATCGTGTTACTTATATTGGAGTCTCGCACTTATCGTGTTACTTATATTGGAGTCTCACACTTCTCGTGTTACGTGTATTAGTGTTTCACACTTGTTGTATTCCATACATTACAAGGGACTCCTTCCGAAGCCCTCTGTCTATTCATCAACTGAGATTACTACAGCGTGTTTACGAGGGGAGATAAGATAGCCATATGAGGTAGGCGCCAAGCGGAACTTTTTATTTCTAATTCCAGGAAAATTTCAAAATTGCGTATAATAATCAAGGATACATTTAATCAGGTTTCCTCGTAAACAAGTCATTTTGCGTCCACTAATGGCCGATTGTGCTTCAAGTATTTTGTTGTTGCTTTTTTATTACGTAATAATTATTCGTTGCGTTCTTTATTTTCTGAGAAATGTTACTTAATATGTAGTTTGATGTTGAAGCGGTTATCTCTCCACGACGACGTAAACACTCGACTCTTAGAATGGAATCTAATTTATCAACAGTTGAAATTTTATTTACCACAGAGAGCGTCTTAACACCTTCCTTGAGTGACATCACTGAAAAAGTAAAGCGACAATTTCCCAACCTCTCAACGATCACTTGTTAAAACCACTTTCCTTTTCAATAGTGACAAATGTGAGACTAACGGGAAAATGAAAACTATTATATTTACAAGTACTCTACAATCCTTGAGTGGAAGTAACGCTATAATTTCCTTAACTTCTCAATTATCAATTGTCATTAATTACTCGAGTTCGTCATAGATTACAAACACTCAATTGTTTTTTAAGTGTAAATTTATTGTTGTTTGACGTGACGTATTTTGCTTAACAATCTGTAATGTGTTAAATAAGTGAAATTGTAATAGTAGACTACCCCTAACCACACGTTTGACCTTGATTCGCTACCGGCTCCCATTCAGATCGTCGGAGTGGGAGTCCACAGGTTTGGGTGAGGCCCTTCGACCCGTTGTCCGGCCCAGGTGTCCGCGTGGAACCGGTTTTCGCTTCTTATCGGAAATGAACCTTGCTTCACTTCATAGAACTGCGTAATTAATGATCGACGACCGGCCGTTCCCCTCCCCTAACCGGGCCCCGGGCTTCATGGAAACCTGCTGTACTAGTCGCCCTGAAAACATCTGTGTTTGGCGCACCTGGACAGTACTAGTCATTTATAGTTTTTTCTTCTGTCTCCGGTTGCCACCCATGGCTATTCCTAAAAAAGCAAATTATATTGTTTGTGTGTGTACATCTGTACTGTTACTGTCATGGTTACAGTAAACAAACCTTAGTGACAAATCCAGTTGTCACTAAGGTTTGTTTAGAAATTTAGCAATAAACAAAACACCTAGATATTGGCAATTGTAACCTACACATGATAGGTACGGTAGGCCTACTTCTATTTTTGTGCTGTGGCAAATCAAATCATACTTAAATTTGCCCAAATAGATAATGTTTGATACAATTTCTCAAGCTACCAAATTGGCAAAAAATAATTTTTTTGCAGGGAACTCTATGATCGTTGAAGACTCCACAAAATAGATCTTGGTTGGTCACATCTATTTTGACAGTTGACACAATTGTGAACTGGTTCTACTCTGAAAAATGTTATTTCTAAATTAGTACAAAACATAGTTTCAGATTTTTTTAAATAAAAATTTAAAGTGTTTACTGACAAAAGCTGGGCTGCTAATTACTGTATATATGTGAACTCAGCTAATTTTATCAACTCTCTATGTGCTGTTATTAAACATAATAGTTGAATGATCAAGTATATCGTGGATTTAAAACAAATTATATTTATTAATATTGAAAATATTCATGATTTAGTTGAAATTAATATTTTACCTTGTTTGTAACATAACAACATTGCCAAATATAAATTTTGTATTATATAATTTGAAATATTTCATTACATCCAAGTAAAAAATGGTTATCTCACCATTATATAATGATTTAAGTCATAACTGATAGTTTTAAAAAGTTTAGTAACGTTTACAATATTGTCGTTGAGTGTTTTAATTGCTTTGTTATTACTTAATTATATAAAAATCCCTACACTATCCTATTAAATCAATGGCAGTTCAACATTTACTAAAGTTGTGTTCATATAAACAGGTAAGTGATTCAATCTATGTACCAAACACGATGTACTATAGCTGAAAGTGAAGTGATAGAAAAGGATCACTATATTATAATACAATCTAATGTGCTGCAATTTTAATTTATTGTATTTTTGAATAGTGTATCTACGATTCTGGCAATTTGTATGTACATTTAATTACTATTTTGGTTTATTCATAAATTTCAATTGAAATAGTGAATAACGTTTTCGAGAAGTACAACGATTTCGAAAGTTAAAAATCTGTAAGCCCTATAAAAAGTGTAGATACAAATGTAACGGCTAAGTACACCGTACTGTTATTAGGTAAACAGTCTGAAGCAATCATGTTTCCAAGAAGACAGAAGCTTGATATAATTGAATAAGCAATAGCGACTTGCAGAGGGGGACATAACCTAGAAATGACTAGGTGGATCAATCAGCTGTCAGCTGACGCCGATGGCGCATGCGCAACCCGTTCCCGCCATTGTGTGATCAGCTGATTGTCATGTCGGCGAACAGCTGTTCTGTTATCCACCGTTCCGGGAACACAGTCCATTAGTGTAAGCTAGAAACACTTTCTGAATTGTTTATTTGTTCCTTTCAACATAGAATTGCGCCATTGTCGAGGTGGAAATCTCCGTAACCGGATATAGCCCAACGTTTCCCTGAACCGATAATGGTCAGGAAGATAAAGCTAAAGCTGTGTCATCAAATAGAACAGGGAATTTGAGTGTGTTTACGACAAATCTGACGTTATTTGCCACTTGAAAGAAAGTAGTATCGTTAATTTTACACACAAATAGATTTCCCATCGGATGATAAATTTTGAGTGTCAAAATATCACCTTTTTTGTAGTCCATTGTGGAAGTCCCATATAAATCTAATGCAGTTTAAACCAGCTGTGTTTGTGGACCTCACTAAATAATAAAATTACCGGCACAAATATTCCTATTTTATGGTATACCTATTCTTGGTGTATATAATTAAGGGTCTTATGTACATGAATGTCTGCATGTAAATAATTGGTCGGTAGCGTAGTTGGTTCAATCCAAGCTTCATGTGCTAAAGGTTGTCAGTTCGATCCCAATCAGAGTCAATACATTTTGAGAAGGATCAGCTGATAACCACCGGCTGTTCATTTGTCATTGGGCTATTAATTAATGACACTTTCTAAGGAATAGTCGGCCTTAGTTTGTAACAATGACTACATTCGCTCATCTACACTCATCACACTCAATCGAAATCCATATTCGCCCATATCTTGACGATCGGCGTCTTATGAATAAATAAAAAATAAATAAATATACGGTCATGGTTGATAATGCCTAAACTATAACTGCATACATAAAACTTCCAAATTCTCTAACTGAACACTGTCTGGTTTCAAATCATTGAAATATTTGACGAACGTTTTATTATCTTAAAGTAGTTATAGAGCCTAAGTCAGTAGATATAATAAAGGTGTTTCGCGAGAGGTTGGCAAAACTTCAGGATATGATTGTAGACATAAAAATAAGCAAAAAAATTCCTTTTAACATGTGGCATATCTCGCATTCTTAAGTGTCTGTCTGTCTGTATTTAAAAAATTATTTCTCAAACATGGTTTAAACTAATAATTTGAAACTTGGTATATTTGCTAACCTAGTTAGGGGTAGTTTAAAATAAAAAAAAGGAACAAAATTATATTTATCAGTTTCAAAATGGCAGCTATAATACATGTTAAAAGTTAAATAACTTTAAAACAATTATTTGTATTGAAAATGTATTAGGATACTTTAATTTTGTAAATTTAATAACAAATTCAAAGATCCCTTAATTTTAAAAATCTGTTTGAAAATAAAAGAGTAAAGCACTTTTTCATGTATGCTTGTTTAGAGTTTTTCACTTGTATGAAGTATACTAACCAAATGTATAACTTCATAGTCATTATAAACAGCTGTTTTTAATTATTTTAAAGTATGCATTGCTTAATTAATTATTTTAGGCTGAAGTATGGATTGATGAAGGAGGGCGTCACATTGAACATCATTTATAATACAATTATACAATTTGTGTTTTTGTTTTATGTAAAATAAATTTCGTAATTAACAAAATACTATTTTTTAGGAAACCCCAAACAAGCATACATGAAAAGGTGCTTCACATAAAAACAGCTGATATTTAAAATAATTAAAAACAGCTGTTTATAATGCCTATAAAATTATACATTTGGTTAGTAAACTTCATACAAGTGAAACCCCCTAAACAAGCATACATGAAAAAGTGCTGTATCTTTTATTTTCAAACTGATTTTTAAAATTGAGGTATCTTTGGATTTGTAATTAAATTAAAAAAATAAATTATAATAATACATTTTCAAAACAAATAATAGTTTTAAAGTTATTTAAATGTTAATATTTCTTATGGCTGCCATTTCAAAGTGATAAAGATAATTTGTATCATTGTTTATTTAAAACTAATTAGCTCAAAATAAAAAGTTTAAAATAATTAGCTCAAACCATGTTTGAGATATAATTTTTTTAAATAACAAACAGATACAGACAGACAGACACTTAACAAGGTGAGATAGGCCACATGTTTACAGGAACTTTTTTGTTTATTTTTATGTTTACTATCTTATCCTGAAGTTGTGCCAACCTCTCGCGAAACACCCTGTATATACAATCCAAAACAATGTAATAATTCATCACGAAATTTCCGGAACCACTGAACAGATTTTTATGACGTTTGGTGGAAAGTTATATCGTTGAGACCCACAAGAAAGGATTTCTCGTAATTACATTTCTAAGGCGTAGAACCAGCCCCTCACGTTTTTTTCTATAAGAGAAACGGTGGTATAATTTATTTCAAACCGCTGAAAAAAAAAGAAAAAACCATGATGTCGGCTAAGGTAATAAATATATTATATTTAGCCTATATAATATAAGTATAATAATATAAAACAACAGGGGGTTATTCTATAACACTCATGTTAAAGTAAATAAAACCCGTTCTATTACAAAAATCATTGTAAGAGCCATTCAAAATTATTTAATGATGTAACGAAGAAATAATAAAATTAATTTAATCAGTAGAATTAACGCACAAAAGTTATAAAACATATGTCTAAAAAATGCTATTCCAAAAAAATTTCAATTTAAGGCCCATGGCTCTTTATATGTAACACCATGTACTGTGTACATATAGAGTATCTCGCACTATTATCAAATATTATTACTTTCGGTTCAAATTAAAATCTCTGAATCGCAAATTTCCGCAAAATTAATACATTAAAATATATACGTTGACATTTTAATTCATTATCTATGATAATATTGTTAATCATGAAGAAGGATGAGGCAGCAGACATTTCAGTGACAGACATTAATTAACACAATGATCGCTTTATGACGAGCAAATCGTTCTAAACTTTTAACACAAACGAGCTTGTTCGGTAGATGTACATTCTTCATAATTGGCTATGGAGTTGCTTGGTAATTTTATAACGCTTAATCCGTGATAGTAAAAACACCTTTGTCTCGTTAATCAGTGTACTAATTAACTTATAATTAAGTATGATGCGTAATTGTATGTGAGTAAAGAAAGAAGAAACAAATAAAATTTTAATTTAAATCTTTTGTAATAAAAAAATTAATTAAATCTAAATTGGGCTTAAAAGTATGAGTGTTAATAATTATTGATGAAGCCTTGAAAACTGGTGTTTCCCTAATTAATGGTGTTTTTACAAGTTCTTTCAGTTGTTTCTGGAAAATCCAGCGGCGTTACTTCCAGCAACAATCCTCACTTGATTACATGCACAATGGCCTGGCGACGTTGAGGAATTGTTCATTTTCGGAAACATGAGAATATTAAATCTTTTCGTGAAAATGTAATTTACTTGCGCAGTCCCTGTAATATTTATTCATCTAAATGAGTTCTAAGAAAAATGTACTTATTAAGATACTAAATACATCGTTTATCGTTTAATGGTAAATACAGTACTTACTGTAGGCGGAGAAATGATGTGTACTCGAGTTTGAAGGTTGTTTACTAGGAAACTAAGAGACCTATGAAAACTCCAATCCCACCATCGTTTTCCTCGTCTAATTGTACGTTTTTATATGCATTTTTAAGTTTTACTATAAATTTAAATAATTTGTTACCAGTTCAAGAAATAATGTTACAGTAATTTTAACTAGTTTTCACTGTGCAACAAGTTAACAATTATTGTATTACTCATAAGCCCGTTAAGGAATCGCATTTATATGTTAATACAAGTTTAACATAAATGTTTTCTATAAGTTTTATAAATTTAAAAATTTTAACTTTTCAGGAATAAAGTTCTTATCGATTCCTGAATGAACGTTTTCTTGACTTGTAGAGGTTGTAAAATGATGCACTTGGTCACGTTGTAATTCTTATGAAATTTACAGTTACGATACACTAATGCGAACGTAAATTATGTAAACTCAGTGATTTTAAATGTATTTAAATCTAGTTAGTTATTGCTCCAGTCCCTACTTTTATACATTTCTTTTGTTTAGTACTTAATTAATATTAGTTTTATTTGTGTTATATTTTTATTCTATTTTTCTCCTCAAACTGAAATTCAGTGTAATGTTATTGCATACGGTATTTTTTTTACCGTGCTTCAATTTTATTTTATACTATGGTCCAAATAAATATAGTTGTTTATTCATAACTCGGAGGTCCTTTACAGTAAACGCCCAAATATTTTGCATCCAGGGGACTGAAACCTCGACTCTGGAATAGTTGATTCAATCATAACGGTTTATCAAACAGGTTTTTACTCATGCATGACGCTTTTATTACGTGGATATTTATTGAGTCCTTTATTAGCTAATTTTTCAAATTTGTTGTATATAAAAGTATAAACCGATCAAGTTAACGGAGGCCTTACACTTTGACCATGAGCCGTCAAATGTGCACTTTGAGTGTTAATTTTGAATTGTCAGTTTGAGGTAGCGCCAGTAGTTTCCCTCTCTCCATCTCTCTCCAGTACACGCTGAAGTGACTAAAAGCGGAGTTAATAGTACGCCAGACAATCGTCTGAGCGCTTATTTGAAACCAAGCACCGTTAGATAGCAGCACATGTGTGTGAGTATAAAGTAAATGCATTGCTTTGGGCTTTCTGGTTTTTTTCTATAGACATTGTTACTACCAACGTTAGGGATACGTTCTAAAACTACGTTTGCCTTGACAGGAGGATGAAAGCTACCGTGCTTAGGTCACCGATCAGTAATTAGTCGTTTGTACGTTGGGCCAGCTGATTATGTATTGTTGTGCACTCATAAATTAAAGTGTGTTTAAACAAACGTTTTATCGAGAAAAATCCGATGTTGTAGGATCGGATTTTTTTTACCGTTCGATACTTTTCTAATCTGAGAAATACTGTGATTATTGTCTAAGCAGCGAAGTAAGAACAACAAACAAAAATCATATTCAAATGGTAGATAAAAACTAGTTCTCTTCAATAATGCATATGAGATTTGACAAATTGGATTTAGCTAATGTATAAATCGAAATACGCAGTCAATTAATATCTAGCATGTTGTCCTCATCTACGTGTTCCCGGAACTCAGTCTCTCGTGGCGTTATCAGATTACATCATACCTAAGTAAATCTGTCAGCCATCAGAACTTCGTGGAACCAATACGCAGTCACCTGATCGTCAGGGACACCAACTGATCATCTCTCTAGATGTTAGAAATGGGTTGTCCGGGTCAGCGTTGTGTTGGTATATTGTCTTAGTAAGAATACAGTATAAAATTCAGTCTTCAAATAAGGGAAAAAATAATTTTTTAAAAGCCAAAACAATATTTATGATACGAGTACATAATACGAGACCTAAGTATGTTTGAACTGTGTTAGATTGTTTTTATAATTAAGAAGAAGACATCACAGGTATTTGAAGTTACTACAAAAATTTAATTAATAAATATTTATTTCATATTTAAGGGTGTTTAAAAAGTTATAATGGAACAAAACATTTGTGTTATGGTAAACTATAAACATAGACCTTCTACTATAACAGTTATAGTAGGATGTAGATCTATTTATTAAAATTAATAATTTAACTTCACGAAAATAATAAATATTATGTTATCTATTTAGACCTAGAGTAAAAACTAGCATTTAACTTATATTTGAAATATCACTGCTTCATTTCAATACAAAGAAATGTTGATCAAGTCTTAAGACTCAAGTTGTGGTTAAAAATGAATTTGAGGAAGAAAATTTGTGACAATTAATTCCATTATTTTGCTGCCTTCTCAGTATATATCCTAATATTGTATTTTGTTATGCTTAAATTCGTAGCTCAAAAGTCATTTTAGTTAAGAATCCATTTTACATTTTAGTACTGTGACTAGTACTTTTGAAAAGCATTATTAAATCTGTGCGAAAGCAAATTCACATTTATATTTCTGTTGGCTCGAACTCAAATGAATTAAAATTTTTCTGATATAACAGTAATTTAAAAATATAAATGAATTACTGTACAAAAACCATTACATTTATTTACTTATACTGCTTTAATATACTTATACAGTAATCCTGTGGATGTGATCACACGGCTTAAAAATCAGTTACAACATGTAGGCCTACACGATATACAAAAATCAGTCGTGCTCAGCACAGTGTTCCCTTCTAACCACACAACGACTTCTGGAAGGAAGAAAAACATATGTTACAACATGTACACGATATACAAAAATCAGTCGTGCTCAGCACAGTGTTCCCTTCTAACCACACAACGACTTCTGGAAGGAAGAAAAACATATGTTACAACATGTACACGATATACAAAAATCTAATACCTAAAATTACTATGCCACAGGCTGCGTCAAAATAATAAATTTTCCAAATTAGTTATCACTTAACGATCGATCCTTCATTATGAATTTGTGTGATGAACTTGTCCGCCCCAAAAAGCCTCTATCTGTAGATACGAGGAAGCTGTGGTGTGTTTAAAGAGCTCTGCTGTAGATAGCACGGCTTACCTCACAATTCCCGGAACCTGTCCTCCATCACGTTTGATCATCGCAATGCCTTTATATGACACGTGAGCCGTGAATGTAATCACATGCGCCACCCCGGAGGGCGGTTACTCTCCACTGCGCGAATTACTTACGGGAAGGTTATCGCCCATGCTAAAAACATTTACACAGAAAACAGTCTTTTAGAAATTAGTAGTTTGTTTTCGTCAAAGAAGATAAACACACGGGTTTTCTATAAATATCCCACGAATAAAAGGATCATCCTTATTCATGGATAATCTTCAACGTAGTTGTAATAATAATAAATACTTTATCGCATGACAAATGTTTACAATTGTACGGCAATCGTCAATTAATTTACCTAGTCTATTGAAACTAAAATGTTCTCAATCATACTTTAATATGTAGGTTTCATTCAAACATACAATTTTAACATTCACGCGCACTCATTCATTCGAATTTCCCACTCTAGCTCCTTGTCAGTCAGCCAATTAGATCCCCATTCATGTACCATAAACTCGTCTGTGCTATAGTAATTTTGACCAATATAAGCAAAATTACGGGTGTTACGTCAGTCAATCATGTCATTTAACAGTCTAAATAGCACCCCACATAGATTATCTATAATCTATATTGTAGATGAGTTGTCCTTAAATTAGGTTGGTTGTAATTTGTAATTGCTATGTTGGTAAATCCTGCTGTAATAGGCTATATTTACAACAGATTAAGTACATATACCGATAGTTGGATGTGATCTATCGGTGTGATTAGCAAACAGACAGTCGATTGAGAAATACCGCACCACCTTCCCCCTTCCACCCATCGATGCTTAATTAATTAACTAAAGTGGATGTTATTTTCAATCTGCTACAGACATTTTTCTCCTTCTCTTCCCTCCAGACGCGTGAATCAAACTGTAACAACAACGAACCTTAATTATTATTTGATAGTTATGTATTTCTTTGTGCTGCATTTAATTTAACTCTAGACATTTCACTGTGCACATTGTTATGCATAGGAAGCGTTAAACAGGGTAAAAATGTTGAATGCAAACAGTTATCAATTTGTAATAAACTAATTCATATTTCAAATTCATGTCCTTATACTATGTCAAAAATAAACAAAGAAGTAGAAATCCCGGGAATAACTGTATCTGTATGTAAAGGGTACTAATAAAACAATGCCGTTGATCAATTATTAACATGTTTAGCCCTCGACCTGCTAAACTGGCAGGCCATTTTTTTTTCGAATTTGCAGACGTTTTCAGGTGGTCGCCATTACAAGAGTTAAGTGGCATTACTTTTAATTATTTTTTAAATAGTTAAAATGTTCTATAGATATGTGACATTTTACTGTTGCAAAGTTGTTGATAAATTTACAACCTAATCGCTTACTTTTGTGTTTAAAAATAATGTTGCTTCGTTGTTTATTTGCTCAATACCAGGAGCTGTCTGTTAACTTTACAACACCAATAACAGTTATATGATAGGAATAAACTGTGGAAAATTTACAATCAGCAAGTTTTTTTTAGACCCTCTTGAATTACTGTAGTCTGACGCCATCTTCCTCCTTTAAACTTGCTTTCTTCTCTGTGGTTCGACAGAGCAGTAAATATTGACAAATGTACAAACATCAAGTTTTGTATAAGCTTACATTTATGAAAATGGGAAATCTGTGTCTTCATATAATTCCATATCTATAAATGCAGCTCTCAGTACGCTTTAACTTAATTTTACACTGAAAGGTACAATTTCTGTCTAATTACCGCTTACTTCTGTGGACTCCAATCTAGTTGGGTAGTTTCATCTGTTCATCGCTTCGTCGGGAAAGGTTTGCTTTACTTTTAAATGCTCTCTTTAAAGTTCAGCAAAGCATTATTTGTGCATAGAGTAATCTAATACATAAAATTATAAATCCTGCGTTGCACCTGAAGCAGATTTGACGCGAGGATCGGACCAATGTTGTGTCCTAATCACTACAGTTCGTTCCTTGAGCTATGGCCGCTATGATTACAGGACAATTCGTCCCACGGACATTTCGTCCCCAAAGAAAAATGCGGACATTCCGTCCCACTCTGTGGAGTGTCTACCTGGGTCGGGTTTGATAATTAGTCTCCAAATATTTCTAAACGGACACTTCGTCCCACCCTGAGAGAACCTAACCTAACCTAACCTTTTTACAACCCTTCTCTCAGGTGGGACGAAGTGTCCGTTTAGAAATATTTGGAGACTATTTATCAAACCCTACCCAGGTAGCCGTTCCACAAAGTGGGACGAAATGTCCGCATTTTTCTTGGGGGACGAAATGTCCGTGGGACGAATTGTCCGGACACCGGCCGCTATATATCTGCTTATAGCGGATTATATATCCTCACTACCACACATAAAAGAGCTCTCTACTTCTTATCCCCCCCCCCCTAATAAGCAAACAAGTAAAAAAGCACTACACTTTGGCAACTTTGTGTTTTCAAATTATTTCTTATTTAACACAATATTTTCATAATCTACTATAAATTATAAGGAAATTGAGTCCAAACACGGAAAGAATGTGATAAAAATTAACTAATTATATAAGAACAAAATATTCTAAAAGGAGATAATTTTTGTATGGAATTTTTATATTTCTTTATTTTTTTATTTATCAAGACGCCGATCGTCAGAATATGGGCGAATATGGATTTAGAATGAGGTGTTTATGAGTGTAAATGAGCGCATGTAGTCATTGTTACAAACTAAGGCCGACTATTCCTTAGAAAGTGTCATTAATTAATAGCCCAATGACAAATGAACAGCCGGTGGCCATCAGCTGATCCCTCTCTAAATGTGTTTTGACTCTGATTTTGATCGAACTGATGACCTTTAGTTTATGAAGCAGGGATTTAACCAACTAAGCTCCCATAAACTAAGCTCCCATAAACTAAGCTCCCATAAACTAAGCTCCCATAAACTAAGCTCCCATAAACTAAGCTCCCATAAACTAAGCTCCCATAAACTAAGCTCCCATAAACTAAGCTCCCATAAACTAAGCTCCCATAAACTAAGCTCCCATAAACTAAGCTCCCATAAACTAAGCTCCCATAAACTAAGCTCCCATAAACTAAGCTCCCATAAACTAAGCTCCCATAAACTAAGCTCCCATAAACTAAGCTCCCATAAACTAAGCTCCCATAAACTAAGCTCCCATAAACTAAGCTCCCATAAACTAAGCTCCCATAAACTAAGCTCCCATAAACTAAGCTCCCATATCTTAGTTTGGGGAGGTACTCCAAAGTCAATTATACATCCATTAGGAATAACACAAAAAAGTATTATGAAATCAGCTCTGGTTAAATAAGTTTACTTTCCCACTAACATGTTGTTTGAATTATTTACCGTCTTAGATGTCCGCCAGTTTCCGATAGTTTTACTTCTATATAGCTTTAAAAGACAGTTTTATATGCTAGAAAAATCTAATCATACATACTCATACAGACATCGTACCAATGTTGGCACAACTACTCAACGTGTGACAAAAACGTTCAATAAAACGAATCAAAATTTTCCTATTCATATTTTGTATCAAAATATGCCAGAAAAATTAAGAATTTAAAATGTTAGCAAGTTCATGTATAAGACAAAAGTTGTGGATTGGCTTGTCAGTATAGGTAGAGACACCTGCTCAATGATAACTTCTGTCTATGCCACATAACGGCGCTGTCTAATTAATGAACTTTTTCAAGTAGTGTACGTTAATATTTCTTGTCTAGGTTCCTTTTACATTATTTTTCTCTGCACTTGTTAATTATTAACTTGTTAATTGTTAATTGTTAACTATTATTAATTATATATAATTTACTTACTTTAATTTTGAACTATTCTCCTTTTTTGTTCTTTATTTCCCCCTTATCACGTCTATTACAATATATTTACTAGGGGATGATTAGGAGTGTGTGTGATTGGGTAGATGCGTGAGTGTGAAGTGCAAGACCTGAGTATTAAGCGGTACATTGACAGCTCCTTTTTTTTAAATTTTTAGTTTACAATTATTTATTTTCCTCCACTTGATAAGCTTATACTTTATTTAATAACTGTTTACATATGTACTTTTTGTTCTATTGTCCTTTGAGCTGTAAGTATGTATATTTTATTCCGCTATAATATGTCGTTTTGTGTAAGTTGCATACATACATTTTGAGAAGGATCAGCTGATAATCACTGGCTGTTCATTTGTCTTTGGGCTATTAATTAATGACACTTTCTAAGGAATAGTCGGCCTTAGTTTGTAACAATGACTACATTCGCTCATCTACACTCATAACACTCATTCGAAATCCATATTCGCCCATATCTTGACGATCGGCGTCTTACGAATAAATAAATAAATAAAATTATCTTGTAATATGTTTACTATAAATTATTCTATTTTTCTTCAATTGTAGTTTCTTATAATTTTTTACATACAGTGTTTAATTTATTCAAAAGTCACTGTGAGACTGTAGAACTCGGTTCCCACGCACAGGTTCATTACCCATGTGGGGACCTTTTCCATGTATAAAAATGTATAAATGAAATTGTATTTTTGGAAATAAATAAACAATTATTATTATTACTATAAACAGATATGTTCGTTTATACCGTATACCTTTCGTGTGTTGTACTCATTTTCCTAATATTTTTAAGTAGATTGTGAATATGCGATAAAAATCGATCATTCGAAAAACACAAAGTTGCCAAAGTTCCACGTTCACTTGGTTGCTAAGTAGCCGGAAGGAGAGGTAAACAGTCCTACCGTCATGCATGTGTGGAAGTAAGGGCTTATAATCCGCTAGTGGCCATAGTTGAAGACGGGCTGTAGTGGTTGTCAAAGCAATAAGTGGTGCTCACAATCCATCCTTCTGGTATGGTTTTTTTTGCCAGCTACCATTTTTTATTAATTTAAAATTATGTTAAAGCTGAGTTTTATACTTGGAAAAGGTCCAAAAGTCATTATAAAATAAATAACAAATGATTTCCTGTCACATAGCTAAATCCAAACCATCAAGCCATTTAAGACCTACCTCGCTGATTCTATTTATGCTACTTACCCCCCCGTCAATCAGGGCAAGGGGCGTTCTGAAACTATGTGATCCAATGTTTTGATAGACATTAAACACTGGATCTACTGTCAATCCCCATTTGTATTTCCAATAGTTACATCTGCCCACTCCAGTTCGGAAGCTTTAAAATGGACTACATTTAAAACCAAACCTATTATTTTGAAATTACTGTAGTTGGTCCTGAAATATGTTTTTATTTAATTTTTTTTTTCGTGGTAACTGCCATAGCTGGGAGATCACAAATTTCTGACGGTCCAGCTATCAGGTTTGTTGCTCGTTTAGAACTACCCAGGGGATGCGTACAGCTTTAGAGATTTGCTGTGGACGCGAACAGCATCATCCCCCTCGAAGAATATTTTAGAACCTGGAAGCTTGTAATATATCTAGTACAAGGACGTATTGGTTACATCTACTTAGTTATTTGATACTTGGTAACACAGTATTATGTGATATATCTAGTACAAGGACGTACTGGGTACATGTATTTAGTTACTTGATACTTGGTAACACTGTATTGTGTGATATTTCTAGTACAAGGACGTACTGGGTACATGTATTTAGTTACTTGATACTTGGTAACACTGTATTGTGTGATATTTCTAGTACAAGGACGTACTGGGTACATGTATTTAGTTACTTGATACTTAGTAACACTGTATTGTGTGATATATCTAGTACAAGGACGTATTGGGTACATCTACTTAGTTACTTGATACTAAGTAACACAGTATTATGTGATATATCTAGTACAAGGACGTACTGGGTACATCTATTTAGTTACTAGATACTTGGATACTGTGTTTTGTGATAGGAACTAGTGTTCTGCCACACAATACAGTGTTTCCAAGGATATAATAAGTAAATTCATGTACCCAGTAAGTCCTTTTACTAGATATATCACACAATACAGTGTTACTAAGTATCAAGTAACTAAGTAGATGTACCCAATACGTCCTTGTACTAGATATATCACACAATACAGTGTTTCCAAGTATCAATAACTAAATTCATGTACCCAGTACGTCCTAGTACTAGATATATCACACAATACAGTGTTTCCAAGTAACGTTAACTAAATACATGTACCCAGTACGTCCTTGTACTAGATATATCACACAATACAGTGTTTCCAAGTAACGTTAACTAAATACATGTACCCAGTACGTCCTTGTACTAGATATATCAAACAATACAGTGTTACCAAGTATCAATAACTAATTACATGCACCCAATACGTCCTTGTACTAGAAATATCACACAATACAGTGTTTCCAAGTATCAATAACTAAATACATGTACACAGTACGTCCATGTACTAGATATATCACATATTAATGTGTTACCAAGTATCAATAACTAAGTATATGTAACCAATACGTCCTTGTACTAGATATATCACACAATACAGTGTTACCAAGTAGTATCAATAACTAAGTAGATGTAACCAATACGTCCTAGTACTAGATATATCACACAATACAGTGTTACCAAGTATCAATAACTAAATACATGTACACAGTACGTCCTTGTACTAGATATATCACACAATACAGTGTTACTAAGTATCAATAAATAAATACAAGTACACAGTACGTCCTTGTACTAGATATATCACACAATACAGTGTTTCCAAATATCAATAACTAAGTATATGTAACCAATACGTCCTTGTACTAGATACATCACACAATACAGTGTTACCAAGTCAATAACTAAGTAGATGTAACCAATACGTACTTGTACTAGATATATCACACATTACTGTGTTACCAAATATCAATAACTAAGTATATGTAACCAATACGTCCTTGTACTAGATATATCACACATTACTGTGTTACCAAATATCAATAACTAAGTATATGTAACCAATACGTCCTTGTACTAGATATATCACACATTACTGTGTTACCATATATCAATAACTAAGTATATGTAATCAATACGTCCTTGTACTAGATATATCACACATTACTGTGTTACCATATATCAATAACTAAGTATATGTAACCAATACGTCCTTGTACTAGATATATCACACATTACAGTGTTACCAAATATCAATAATTAAGTATATGTAACCAATACGTCCTTGTACTAGATATATCATACAATACAGTGTTACCAAGTAGTATCAATAACTAAGTAGATGTAACCAATACGTCCTTGTACTAGATATATCACACATTAATGTGTTACCAAGTATCAATAACTAAGTATATGTAACCAATACGTCCTTGTATTAGATATATCACACAATACAGTGTTTCCAAGTATCAATAACTAAGTAGATGTAAACAATACGTCCTTGTACTAGATATATCACACAATACAGTGTTACCAAGTATCAATAACTAAGTATATGTAACCAATACGTCCTTGTATTAGATATATCACACAATACAGTGTTTCCAAGTATCAATAACTAAGTAGATGTAAACAATACGTCCTTGTACTAGATATATCACACAATACAGTGTTACCAAGTATCAATAACTAAGTATATGTAACCAATACGTCCTTGTACCAGATATATCACACAATACAGTGTTTCCAAGTATCAATAACTAAGTAGATCTAAACAATACGTCCTTGTACTAGATATATCACACAATACAGTGTTACCAAGTATCAATAACTAAGTATATGTAAACAATACGTCCTTGTACTAGATATATCACACAATACAGTGTTACCAAGTATCAATAACTAAGTATATGTAACCAATACGTCCTTGTATTAGATATATCACACAATACAGTGTTTCCAAGTATCAATAACTAAGTATATGTAACCAATACGTCCTTGTACTAGATATATCACACATTAATGTGTTACCAAGTATCAATAACTAAGTATATGTAACCAATACGTCCTTTTATTAGATATATCACACAATACAGTGTTTCCAAGTATCAATAACTAAGTAGATGTAAACAATACGTCCTTGTACTAGATATATCACACAATACAGTGTTACCAAGTATCAATAACTAAGTATATGTAACCAATACGTCCTTGTATTAGATATATCACACAATACAGTGTTTCCAAGTATCAATAACTAAGTATATGTAACCAATACGTCCTTGTACTAGATATATCACACATTAATGTGTTACCAAGTATCAATAACTAAGTATATGTAACCAGTACGTGCTTGTACTAGATATATCACACATTAATGTGTTACCAAGTATCAATAATTAAGTATTTGTAACCAATACGTCCTTGTACTAGATATATCACACATTAATGTGTTACCAAGTATCAAGTAACTAAGTAGATATAACCAATACGTCCTTGTACTAGATATATCACACATTAATGTGTTACCAAGTATCAATAACTAAATAGATGTAAACAATACGTCCTTGTACTAGATATATCACACATTAATGTGTTACCAAGTATCAATAACTAAGTATATGTAACCAATACGTCCTTGTACTAGATATATCACACATTAATGTGTTACCAAGTAGTATCAATAACTAAGTAGATGTAAACAATACGTCCTTGTACTAGATATATCACACATTAATGTGTTACCAAGTATCAATAACTAAATAGATGTAAACAATACGTCCTTGTACTAGATATATCACACATTAATGTGTTACCAAGTATCAATAACTAAGTATATGTAACCAATACGTCCTTGTACTAGATATATCACACATTAATGTGTTACCAAGTAGTATCAATAACTAAGTAGATGTAAACAATACGTCCTTGTACTATAGTCCCCGCGCGCTAAGTATGCATTTGAGATTTTTAGCATTTAACTTGAAACGGTATCGGCAACACCGCACGGCAGCGGTGGACATCCGCCGCCTTGTCCCTGACTCACGGGCGCGCCTCCTGAATAGCCTCTTTCAAAATTACGAATTATAAATTTTTGTATCCTTGAAGATTGTTAGTATTTTTTATTTTGAGACAATTTGCCTTACTTTGCTGATAATAAATATGTATATATAATTAATTATTTTTATTATAAATAATATAATTCATATCGCACAGTTGTAAGCCTCATTATATACCCATAAAATAAAGTGTTAAATTACATGTATATGAAATCCTGTTTATACTCTCTGGCACGCTTCTTGGAAAGCCCAAATATGTGTAATAATTTTTTTTTCAACTCTAGATGATTGCTAGAATTTTTTATTTTAAGATAATTTGCCTTGTTTTGCTTATAATAAATATGTAAAAAGGATTAATATCGGACGTTTGTATGCCTCGTTATGTTTAAGCTTTAGGAACCACTAGTTTAATTTGATATGTTAAATTAAACGAACTAGCATAAAATGAAGCGTATCTGGTAGCTATACAATAAATTATTATTTACCTGTATATTTAATCCTGTTTCTAATCTAACGGTGAGACACCTATGTCTTTAGACACTCCTGGAGGGAACTGGTAGTCTTGGAGATCATCAACATCTCCCTCTTCACTGCCACTGTCACTGTCACAGTCACTATATATGTCGTCATCGTCATCCACCCCCAGACTAATTATAAATTGTTCCACGTCCTTATGATGCAGCCCCTCTGCTTCCCAAGCTTTTTTCACCAGGGCTTTAGTGTGTGAGACGTACTTTGCCCACATCTCGGACGTAAAGTTATTTATAGAATCTCTAAACAGTTTTTCAACATCAGATAACTTATACGTAACATTCCGCTCTTTCACGTAATCTTTGAGCCAGGCCCATACCATTTCTATGGGATTATATTCGCAGTGATAGGGGGGCAGTCTTAAAACTTTATGTCCATACTGTTCCGCCATCTTATCTAATACATACTCTGGGCGTGAAGGTTTATGTTTTTTAACTAGTTCTAAAAGTTCTAGTTTGATGGAATTAGGGCTAAACGATATACCTTTTCGCGTTAACCACTCAACTATATCACCTTTTTTATTTTTCATTGTTGGTGCTTTGTCTAGTATCCTAGAGTGGTAGGGGGCATTATCCATTACTATGGTACTTTCTTTTTCAAGGTTAGGAAGCAAAGAGTCCTGAAACCAACGTTCAAACGTTTTTGAATTCATTTCTTCGTGAAAGTCGACGGTCTTTTTTGAGGTAAATATCAATGGCTGAGACTGTATCCAGCCCTTTGATGATCCCGCATGGCAAACAATCAACCTACTTCCCTTCCCTATCGGAGCCCCCAGACTACTCTGAACAGTGTCATCAGTCCAACCGGTCGTTTTTGTAGTATTTTTGTTAACCCACGTCTCGTCTAAAAATACAGTTTTTTCCCAATCAATATTTCTTGAAGCCCGTAAAAAACGATACCTTGCTAATGCAACTTCAGGTTTCTCAAGGAGTACCTTACGTTTATTAATTTTTTTATACTTAAAACCAATTTTATTTAAAATGTTTCGTAGAGAAGTGCTTTTCCCCCTAAAAAGTCCACATTCACATAAACTTTTTAACAGTTTGGGTACAGTAGGCACTTCCTTTCTATTGTAGTAGGAATACACGTGTCGCCTTATTGCATCAGTATCAAAATTATCAATGCCTGTAACTGGTTTCATTTTATTTCTTTTTTTACCTGGTGTTGTCATTACTGGCATCCCATTGGCGTTTCTATCAGCTGTCTTCTCTTGATTTCGAATATTTATAACAGAACGTTCACTTATATTACAAGCTTCTGCGACCCGTTTTAAAACTTGATTTACGTTTCTGACCGGTCCATTATTTGTTTTCTCCTGTTGGAAGTATCGCACGACACTCAGAACAATCGTTCTAGCCTGACTATTAAGTGTTTTCCCTTTAACACTCGTCATTATTTTTCTAATTCGACCAACCCCACAAATGTATTCTACAAATTCTCGGACTCCATAGAACCATTGATTTTACTATATAAAGAGATACTCCATCCATATGGGAGAGTTGTGGCGAGGCCCCTAAACTGTTTTGAGGTCCCACGCTGCGCTGCGCATAGCCCTATTTCCTCTCTCTCTCGCACGCTCTTCCGTCTCTGTCTCACTTCCCTCCTCTTAACCCACTCTCCCAATCTCCAGACAGCCGCCCCGCCCTCTCCTTCCTCAGGTCACGCACAAAAACAACGTCCTGCTTAGATAATTGTTTACGTTATTCCATATGGCCAACGTTTATCCGGGTTCTCTGTTTTTATATTTGCTTGCATCTCTTTCGAATAATAAAGAATACTGTGTTGATACTATTACAGTAAAACTCAGTGTGACATTCATATTGAATAAAGAAATATTTATAACTGAATAAATTAAAACACCATATTGATTTATATGATTAACACACCATGTATTTGTAAATAGACACACTTGAATAGACCGCTAACTTATCGGCAATGCTGGCGATAATTACTGCTGATTTAAGTAAACATTTTCATATTATATAGCCCATCTGAAAAATCTTTATTTATTGCATTTTAACCATCGATTAGGTGATTAAATCGACTGTTGTACTCAATCATTAGTTTTTCATATGCGGTAATTGATTAAAAAATAAATTGTTTTCAAATCCAATCAATGACTCTCCTTTCAATTATGAAATTAATCTGCAAATATTCCAGGAATATATAATAGCCTATAGTGAAATATTAAAAAATATGACATTATTTATTTCTTTGACAAAATAAATATTGAAATAGGCCTATGATATTTATATAGAATAATACTGGGCAAAATATAAAACCCAAATGAGATTCAAATTGAATGATAGGGTTAGAACAAATCATAACAAAACCACTAATTTACTTCTATACAAGATAAAAATAGCTTTCATCTTATGGCCTGATTCAGACAATATGTGTATAGGCATTTAATTTAAAATAGCATTATTTTTAATTTTATTATATACATATGTTTTATTATTACTGACTGTAACATTAACATATTATTTGGTTCCAAGTAATTGCATGATTGTTTGTAAAATATTTCATTGTTTGGTGAATGGTCAGTTTTTATTTTTTTCGGAATCATGAAGAGTTGTGACTCTATTATTACTTCTTGAGAAAAACAATCTCGATGTCAATTGCAATTGGTTAGGAAATATTATCGCGATAGAACATAACTAGACTTCTGATTATTTAGATTCAATTTTCATTATTTTAATCAGGTTGTGAAATTATTGTAAATTTTGTTTATGTCCCCCTTTAAAAAATACCGATTTATAACATTGATTGAATCAGACCATTGTAAAACGTGTGTTTAAGGCGAATATAATTTAAGTTAACACATCTGTTTTTCATACTATTATTTTACTAGATGTGAAAGTATGGATAAACTGCAATTTATTTATATTTTCAATTTCTCTGGAAAAGACACTCTGGAATTACACTGGTAACACTTCACAAGTAGCGTGACCAGCAATAACATAAGAAATAACTAATTTTAAGTAACCACAGTCTAAATAATAACAAAATTAACTATAACCGCACTCTGTGGTGTTTTTAATTATAACAATTCGAATATGACTTATTTACACAACTGAGAATGAACAGAACAAACAATGCCAAGAACTAACAAAACTATATAAACAAATAAATATTACAAATAAACAATAATATAGTTAAAAAATAATACGTAAATTTGGGTTTTGCGCATATTTTGAACTGTAATAGTATGGTTTCAAATTGAAACAATTATATATATATCGTATTAATGATAAGCATACACTTTCAAACTAGATAAATTAATCCTAAGTAGAAGAACAGGGACCTTTTTTTAATAACCAAACACTTCAACTCTAGAACTGTGGGCCGTGGGGAGTAATATAGGCTATACATGTTTAAAAATTATTGTAATTTAATAGTAACATTTAAATGAATGGCAAACATAATTATATTAAACATCTTCGGTTAAAAAGATGACTAAAAGTCAAACAACTTATATTATTTACACTTATTTATCTACACATTAGATTAATTAGGATATAGTATTACGGTGATCACTTAACTTAAATCACTAATGAGAGTTAGGCGAGGGTCCAATAACAAAACGTGCGAGCTGTACTTAAAACGTTACAGGAAAAACAAAGGATATGTGATGATTGTTAGTCTAGTACCGTACACCAAAATAATAAATATTAATAAAAATATTTCCATTTTATTGGTTTTTTTTTTTTATCCAACTCAATCCCAAAATCAATTCAGATATTGTCACATTTTAGTTGTTATAGAAAAATGAAATCCTGGTTTTGTCATCTTGGAAACAAGTTCAGCTGATATAGATAATTATTATATTTTACCAATAACCAAGAAAATATAAGCACAGAATATAAGCAGATATGTGCTTATTTTGTAGTATAAGTTTGGTGCTATTCGGAATCAGACCAGTGAAAATTCAAGTTATTTTTGGCGGATTTTGATATTTACCGAAATATTTCTATAGCACAGCTTGAGGTCTAAGTTACTTTTTTGAGCGACCAAGACTGGACAGACTACCTGAGATCGGTATTGCGCGCAACTCGAGTACTGGTTTGGGGCCTTCTTGGGACATCGCAATTAACGCAGCTAGGATTGCGCGCAACGTTAACGGCCAGAGAGTGAGGTAGGCCTATTACACGATTTTCGGCAACGCGACTGAAGAACTGAATTGTGTGCAAGTATGTTTTTTTTTCTTTTTCATTTTATGACTCCGCCACTATTTATGAAATCATCAATACAGCAAATATTTTCTCTTTATCTCCATCTCTTTATATCAAATAAAAAGAAAAAATGCCAATCCTGGTATAGACTAAAATAGGTTGACTTTACCTTCCGTCAAACAGTTCACAGCGTGTGATGGTGATAACAACTACATGTTTCGTCGTGAATGCGGACGGCATCTTCAGGTTAAAGAAAACAAATAAGTCCAAGTGGGACGCGTCACAAATTAATTAAAACTTAGCAAAAACATTTCACACACGAGGAAAACAACGAATATTAAAACTTTCGGTAGGCCTACCACACACATTTCACTGTCCACGATGTGACCCGGAAGCAGATTTTAATATTGTGATATTTATGACAAATAGTTCAATTTACTTTTAAACAAAAAGGAATATTCATTTATAGTTAAAAATACAACAATAATTATAAAATGCAATAATGACAAGAAGCTTTAATTACTTGATAAAAAATGAATAATGATTTCAATAATATAAAGGGTTAATTCTAGTATTAAATGTGAACTATATGACAGATGATAAGTTAATGAATAATTAAATTGTTATAAATTATTTCTGATACTTCTAATAACGTATCCTCAGATGACTTTCCTTTGATAAAACTGAATTGACGTGGATTAAGAAAATTTAACTAAGATAAATAACTATGGAGTCATTTAATCATTGTTTTTTTTCAAAACCCTTAGAGAATACAGATAACAAGCTGATAGTTATTATGTTATCTAGTTTATAGAGTTATTGTCCTTCAAAATAGGTACCACTGAACTTAACTTCAGGCTCTCAGGAAAAATGCCTTTGATAAAACTACTGTTTATTAAGTGAACTAAAACTGGTGCAATCTCATTAATTATATTTTTCAGTAAATGTATATTAATTTGGTCAGAGCCAGTTATTTTTTTATTTTTTAAAAGCTTAACAATACTCTTAATTTCATCTAAATCTGTTGGAGTTATAAATGAATGTTGACATTAAGTACGTAAAGGTGGAAGGGCATTGGAATGCACAACGTCTGGACGGCTAGACTGGATTGTGATAAGGTGATTGATTGTTTATATTATCAGCAATGACGGAAGGCTCGCGTAACTTCGCCATTTGGCAATTCAATTAGCTCAACTATTTTCTTTGAGGAACCACTTGTTAAGTTATTTATTACCTTCCACTGCTCAGATACATCACCTTTACAGTTTTCTAATAATGTTGAATAATAATTGTTTTTTTGTAAAATTGATCACATTATTTAATTCATTAGTACATTTTGCAAAATAATTTTGAAAAACTGTCATATGGTCTTTTCGTAGAAATTTTATATAATTTTTTACGTCTCTCAAATTTATATAAAATGTTTGGTGCTATCCAGGGACTTAACAATTTAGCCTTTAACAATTTAGAACTACCACCATTTTTCTTGCTACTTCTAAATATACAATTACTTAAAATATCAATAAACTTATAATACAAACAGTATTTACATCATTTTAGATAATGCATAATGTTTTAACTAAACATCTGTAACACACTGTTATTTACATTGACAAAATAACAAAAAAATTTCCCCTAACATTTTTCATATTCACAACCCCCTAAGGCCTAAATAAAAGATCGCGATTTCTTTCCGTGCAAGACATAGCACAGCAAGGAATAATATCCCACTTTGACCCACTATCAAGGCCAATCGCCTAGACAGATGCAGTGGCGACAGTCCGGACGAGCGTCTTAAAAGAAACAAGAGAGAATGGGAGGGAGTGATTAGTTTCCTTTACTGCTCCCAGGTTGTGCAACCAAACAGTCGAAACTGGAGGCAATTTCGACCTCTTTAACTTGATTGACGACAGGTTGCAGCACGGTCGCTCCCATTTTCCGTGCCTCAAAATTTAACATTGGATGGAACTATCTTCTATGTATAGTAAAATCAATGATAGAACTCACAACCACTGTCACAGATGAGTAGAGATAGACTGAGATATAAACAGATGAAGAGGAAACACAAAATGTAGATGTAAATAGCAACAAATACGCCTGTATTTTTAAAATATTTATATTGGTTTTTTAAAGATTATTTGTTGTCCGATTGAAAATATTTTTTAATGACCATGATCGTGAGAAAATTCTCTTCTCAATGAACATTTTAAATTAATATTATGATTATATTTAGAAAAAAAGTACACTTTTCAATAAAAGCCTAGTAGTGATTCATTTCCGGCCAGATGTCTGTAATAGGATAATTGAGGGGCTGGCGAGACCGCTGCGTTGCCAGTTTGTGCAAATCCCAAATGCAAACTTATAACGCGCGCACAATAGATATATCACACATTAATGTGTTACCAAGTATCAATAACTAAGCATATGTAACCAATACGTCCTTGTATTAGATTTATCACACATTAATGTGTTACCAAGTATCAATAACTAAGTATATGTAACCAATACGTCCTTGTACTAGATATATCACACAATACAGTGTTACTAAGTAGTATCAATAACTAAGTAGATGTAACCAATACGTCCTTGTACTAGATATATCACACATTCATGTGTTACCAAGTATCAATAACTAAGTATATGTAACCAATACGTCCTTGTACTAGATATATCACACAATACAGTGTTACCAAGTAGTATCAATAACTAAGTAGATGTAACCAATACGTCCTTGTACTAGATATATCACACATTCATGTGTTACCAAGTATCAATAACTAAGTATATGTAACCAATACGTCCTTGTACTAGATATATCACACAATACAGTGTTTCCAAGTATCAATAACTAAGTAGATGTAAACAAAACGTCCTTTACTAGATATATCACACAATACAGTGTTACCAAGTAGTATCAATAACTAAGTAGATGTAACCAATACGTCCTTGTACTAGATATATAACACACTACTGTGTTACCAAATATAACAACTAAGTAGATGTACGCAGTACGTCCTTGTACTAGATATATCACTCTATACAGTGTTACCAAGTATCAAGTAACTAAATACATGTACCCAGTACGTCCTTGTACTAGATATATCACACATTACTGTGTTACCAAGTATCAAGTAACTAAATACATGTACACAGTACGTCCTTGTACTAGATATATCACACAATACAGTGTTTCCAAGTATCAATAACTAAATACATGTACCCAGTACGTCCTTGTACTAGATATATCACACACTACTGTGTTACCAAATATCAATAACTAAGTATACGTACCCAATACGTCCTTGTACTAGATATATCACATAATATTGTGTTACCAAGTATCAAGTAACTAAATATATGTACCCAGTACGTTCTTGTACTAGATATATCACACAATACAGTGTTTCCAAGTATCAATAACTAAGTATATGTAACCAATACGTCCTTGTACTAGATATATCACACAATACAGTGTTACTAAGTATCAAGTCACTAAATACATGTACCCAGTACGTCATGGTAGCATATATCTCACACAATACAGTGTTACCAAGTATCAGGTAACTAAATTCATGTACCCAGTACGTCCTTGTACTAGATATATCACACAATACAGTGTTACCAAGTATGAATAACTAAGTATATGTACCCTTACGTTCTTGTATTAGATATATCACACACTACTGTGTTTCCAAGTATCAATAACTAAGTATATGTAACCAATACGTCCTTGTACTAGATATATCACACAATACAGTGTTACTAAGTATCAAGTAACTAAATACATGTACCTAGTACGTCATGGTACCATATATCTCACACAATACAGTGTTACCAAGTATCAGGAAACTAAATTCATGTACCTAGTACGTCCTTGTACTAGATCTATCACACAATACAGTGTTACTAAGTATCAATAACAAGTAGATATAACCAATACGTCCTTGTACTAGATATATCACACTATACAGTGTTACTAAGTATCAATAACTAAGTAGATGTAATCAATATGTCCTTGTACTAAATCTATCACAAAATACAGTGTTTCCAAATTTCAAGTAACCAAGTAGATGTACCCAGTACGTCCTTCCAATTAGGGAATTGTTCAGTCGCTTGACACAATGGCCATGGTGAATTCCTTCACGTTCCAATAGTGTCATCATTGTAGGCAAATCGTTTCCTTATATGCTTGTAATGCTTTCCGTGAAGACGGTTTGATTGTAGTTAGCAATTCCAACTACCGTGTTACTGCGTATTCGATGTCACACGGTCCTACACGAACTTCACCGAACACGTGGCGTTTCAACCGGTAGTGACTAAACCATATTTCACATTAATCTGTGACCGATATTGAGTTTGGGGAAGGAGGTTTCGTCATAAGAAAGATTATGGGGAAACTAAAGTTTTAAACTGATTGTATTTAGTCTACTTTTTTTGCGTAAAAATCACGTTGCAATAGAAATACAATTAATATTTAAGTAGGGTTTTTACAAAATATAATTATAGTTTACCTAATATGAATACTACTTATAATGATATGCCTACAATGTGAAACATGTTGATACAACAACGACTCTGAGAACACACCTGCACAAGGAGAGATGCCTACAATGTGAAAACTATTGATACAACAACAAACCCAAGAATACACCTGCACAAGGAGAGATGCCTACAATGTGAAACATGTTGATACAACAACAAACCCGAGAACACACCTGTACATGGAGAGATGCCTACAATGTGAAACATGTTGATACAACAACAAACCCGAGAACACACCTGCACATGGAGAGATGCCTACAATGTGAAAACTGTTGATACAACAACAAACCCGAGAACACAACTGCACAAGGAGAGATGCCTACAATGTGAAAACTGTTGATACAACAACAAACCCGAGAACACAACTGCACAAGGAGAGATGCCTACAATGTGAAAACTGTTGATACAACAACAAACCCAAGAACACACCTGCACAAGGAGAGATGCCTACAATATGAAACATGCTGATACAACAACAAACCCGAGAACACACCTGCACATGGAGAGATGCCTACAATGTGAAACATGTTGATACAACAACAAACCCGAGAACACAACTGCACAAGGAGAGATGCCTACAATGTGAAAACTGTTGATACAACAACAAACCCAAGAACACACCTGCACAAGGAGATATACCTACAATGTGAAAACTGTTGATACAACAACAAATCTGAGAACACAACTGCACAAGAATTTATGCCTACAATGTGAAACATGTTGATACAACAACAAACCTGAGAACACACCTGCACAATGT
>JAQJVL010003231.1:0-66140 GCA_035578905.1 Stictocephala bisonia | reverse complement strand
TGTGTGGGGGAGATAAATGGATCAGGTTGCCCAATTAGTAAAAAAATCAGAAAAGGGCATTTCGGGGTTTTGGATTCCACAAAAACGTTGTAGGTCCCTTAGTTCCCCTGGCTTTTGGGGTTTTAAATAAATTCCCCCTTTCGGGAGGAAAGTTGAACTAGTTAGAAAACCGGGACAAACCCCCTGCCAACTCTTCCTACACTCAAAAAACCCTTTTCATTTTTCCCCTTAAAAATTTGGGCAAAAACGTTGTTTTGGCGTTCCACATGTAAAAAAAACATGTGATCATGCATTTTTTGGGAAAAAAACGAATAACCCGAGCACAAAAACGGCAACGCCTTCTTTTGGGTTTTTAATTGGCTTGTAAATTTATGTTGTTTCTAAAATTTTTTATAATAAAATTTTTAAAATTTAGATCTTGGTTATTTTGATAAAACTTACGGTTAAGTATTAATTTAAAAAAAAAAATTATTTTCTGTTGTGTTTTTATTGTAAAATTTGAAAAAGGGAGCCCATGGTGAAAAAAAAAACCCCAGAAAATACCCAAACCCAAACCTCCAAAAAAAATTAAAAAAATCTTTTCTTTTTAAAATTAGGGAAAAGGGATTGATACACTTGCAGAGAAAGCCAAACAAGATTGTAATTTATAAAACCCAAAGAAAAACTTTTTTTGTTTTTTTTATTTTTCTTTGTGAATTAATTTTTAAATTTAAAAAAAAAAAATTTTTTAATTCTTTTTAAAGAGGTTTTTGATGCAGGGGCCCTATTACGTGTCTGGAATTTTGTTGAGTGCGTAAATGGGGAGGGGGTTTTTAAATTAAGGGGGTTTATAAAATTTTAATAAAATTTTAAAATTTATATTTAAATATATATAAATTTATTTTATATTTTATATTTTGAAGTTTATATGTATAATGTATAAGCTTAGTTTTTTTAAAAGAAACCACAAAGTTTAATTTTTTTAAATTAATTTTCCCTGCCTATGTTCCCATTTTTAATTGTTTAGGTTATTTTAATCCCTAATGAAAATTTAATCACATTTTATTGTCGTTTTTTTTTTTTTCCCGCCCCAGGTGTTTCCCAAATACCACCCCCTAAAACCCGCTTGGTTGGCATTTTAAAAAAAGGGTTCGCTTCGCTATTGTGTGATTATTTTGTGCCGAAACTGTGAGACTGTGCGGCGCTGCCCTTTTCCCCATGCCGGGATTCCCCCTCCCATTGATGTATTTTTAAAATTAATCTTGGTTCATCCAAAGCCCCTTCCCTTTGAAAAACTATACAATTTACTTGAAACCGGATGAAAACCCTTAAATTGATGTCGCAGCAATGTTTGGTTTAAATGGGGGTTTGGTTTGTATTTTGGAATGGGTAATTCCCCACGCCACCCCCATTTTAAATTAGGGTTTGTTCAGTATGAATGCACAAAATTTTAAATTTTGAAGATTTTTTTTCCCAGTGCCCCAAAATTATATTGCTCGTTAAAAAAAACCAATGTGTTTTTTTTGGGGTTTAAGAAAAATTTTCCAAATTTCAGATGTCATTGGTCAGAAATTGACACTTTGTCCGGGCCCGCCCCTGTCACTGTATTTTAATACAAACCAATAAAAACCAATATAGAAATGAAAAACCAGATATCTAAAAGCCCGCCCGAAAATTGGAGTCCCCCCAAGGAAATCAATTCTCGGACCATTCTATTCCTAGTTTTACAAAAAACTCTTTTTCCCCAAAACCCCTTTAAAAACAAAACAAAAAACGATGTTTTTCGCCGACGCCCATTTCCAAAAATTATATTCAACAAAAAAAATTTGAAAACAACAAAGAAAAAAAAAACGAATTCAAAAATTTCCCAAAGAGCAAAAAAACACCGGCAAAGAATAAAATTTTTAAAATTAACATGTCAAAAACAAAAAAACCCAAAAACTTCAGAAACAACAAAAATAACACAGGCCCGAACCAAAACCCAAAAAAAAAACGAAACCCCCAAAATTTGAAACAGCACCAAGAAACAAAATTTCCCTGGGGGATAACAATGGGAAACACCCCAAAAATTTGGGGCAACAAACATGGTTAAATTTCAATCTTCCCCTAAAAACCCGGTTCTTAGCAATAAAACGATTCGGGGCCCGAAACCCAAAAAAAAAAAAACACCTTAAACCCTACCACGCCTATTTGTTTTCCCCATTTGCGTTACGGTATCGTGCTTTGGGGATAAAAGCTAGCCCCCCAAGAAATTAAAAAAAAATACTGATTACCCAGAAAAAAAAACCACCCGAACAAAAAACAAATTACCTTTTAAAAAGGACCATTGAAACCCTTTTCCCCATAAAAAATAAAATTTTAATTTCAATTTTCCCAATATATTTATGAAACAATTTCCTATCTATAAAGCCCCGTTTCCAAACCCCGCCCCCAAATTCCCCTGACTATAACTTCAGGGAGGAAAGAACTCCCCAACTTGCACAAACCAATAGACTACCCAAAAAAACAAGAAAAACCCCCAACAAATTTAGGAACTAAAAAAAATAAATTACTCCCAAAAGAAAAAAAAATAATCAATTAATAGCCAAAAATTTTCCCGCAAAAAACTAAAAAACTATCTAATTCCAACCATATATTCACTACAGACTTTTTTGAAAAACAAAAACTCATTGACTTAACTCACAAATTTAAATATTAAAAACCCACTTTCCCCCCGAAAGGAAAAAAAATTTGCTTTTTCCCCCAATTCAAGGATGAAAAGATGTAAGATATTGGCGGCAAGATTCGTGTATTTTGGGGTTTTTGACCCCAATTTGGGAAAATTGATCGTTCATCTTGGGAAAAAAAAAAACCAAAAGCAAATTTGGGGCCCAATCCCTGCTCTTAAGTCTTTATTTTTAAAAAAGTTAATTAAAAAAGTTTTTGGAAATTTGAGGTTTTGGTTTAGGGAGCATCTATTTTTTTATTATTAGTTAGTTGTTTAAAATTTATCCGCTTTGTTTTTTTCTTCTTTTATTTGGGGAGTAAAAGTTATTTTTCTAAAAGGGTTTCTCTTCAACAAAACTTTGCTACTAGTTTAAACCAACTTTTGCTGGGAAAAAACGTCTTTTTTTTTTTATTATTTATGCTTTTTTCCTGGTTTTTGGGAAAATTTTAAAACTTTTCATTTTCCCCCAAATTTTCCCCAAGGTTGAAAAACATCAAATTACTTTAAAAGGAATGTTTCTAAACGGATTCATGAAGGTATGTTTTATTTTTTTTTTTTTTTAAAATTTTTCCCAAGTCTTTTTTTTTTTTTTAAAACCCCCTTTCAGCCCCCAACAAAAATACTGTTCATAAAACATGAGGTCCACAATGGGAAAAATGCAATTTTTTAATTTAAAAAATTTAAAACATAAATAAAAAAAATTTTGTACCTGCAGTATTATTTAATGTGCCATTGTATTCATTTAATTTAAAATTATCCCTAAAGTTTTTCTATTGGGAAAAAAGAAACAAATTGTTTTAAAATTTTAAAAAAATTTATAAATGAACAAATTTATAAAATTTTTTGGTAGCTATTTACTCTTTGGCCCACCTCTAGAAATATGATTTTTTTTGTTGAAAAAAAAGGGTGGAAAAAAATGGGTTTTTTTATTCTTGAGGGGTTTGATTTCATTCCCCCGGAAAAAAATCTTTTTTTTCTAAAAAAAATTTAAAAAAGTAGGGTTTTTTTTTGTTAAAACCAATCATTTAAAAATCGTTATTTTTTCAAGAACTTTTTAATTCACGTGTTTTTTTTATGCTGAAAAGAAATGGTTGGGGCCCACAAAAAATTTTTGTAGAAAAATTATTTTTTCAGCTCAAAAAAAGCCCTTTTTACGGGAAAAAAACCAAAAATAACCCCAACTTAAACCCGTTTGTTTTTCTCAAAAAAAAAATTCCCTAATTTGCGTTTAAATTTAGGTTTGGCCCCAGTGACGGCCGTGGCGAGAAAAAAAGGTGAAAATTTGGTTTTTTGTGGTTTAATTGTTGTATTTTTAATGTTGCGTTTAAAGGCCGGGAAAAACGCGTCCCCCGCCCACAGTTGTTTTTCCCATATTTATCTCGAGAATTTTGGGTTTTTTTTGCAGTTTCTTGCCCCCAAAAAAATTTTGAATATTTTGCCTTGAAAAGGGTCTAGGAAAATTTGGGTGTAGTATCCGAGATAGGCTTTTTATTCCCCGGAAATAAAATATTTTTCCGAAAAAATTTTGAAAAAAACCCAAACAAATTTTAGTATTTTTTTCTATTTCCGTTAATTTAAATGGTTTTTTTAAACGTTGTTTTTTATTTTGAAGGTTTTTTTTGCGCTGAATACAAATTTGGGGCAACTATTTTTTGGGCTATTTTTAAATATTTCTCCCGGGATTAACAGAAAAAACTACCCATCGCGATTATTCCTTTTCATTCTTACATATGAGACGGGCCCACCAACGATGTTTTGGGATTTTAAGGCGAATTTTGAAATTTTTTAAAGAGTGTAAAGGGGGGAGGTAGTCTGGTTACGAACTGAAGGGTTTAAGGTTCCCCAGAAAGGGAAAATTTTTTAATAAACCCAACAGCCGGGCAACCCAAGGGACCTCCCGCTTTACGTGGAATTCCCGAACCACGTTTGTGGTGGTTGTTTTCAGCTGTTTACAAGCCCGATACCAGTTATCTCCCCCACACAAAAATTTCCCCCACAATGATTACGACCCCCCTGGGGCACTCCCGATTTTTTTAGTAGTGGGCCACGCCGATTTGCAACCACAAAGGCGGACACCATGTCGGTAATTTTGGGGGCTGAGCCTATCGCCCCACAATCCCCCAACACTTTAGCGGGCATTACGCGATCATTAATTTCAACAACTTTTTTAATCACCCAAAAAAAACCAAAAACACCCTTTTATTCCCCCCGGGGTGACGGTCGGCAGGCCAATCACTCCCCAATTTACCCAAATTTTCCAAATTTCGTTTTAAAAAAATTTGACGATTGGTATAAGTTAGGTTAAAGTTTGGTTTGTCAGTAAAAAATGCAATTTTTTGAGCTGAAAAAATAAATTTTACTAGAAAACCAGTTCAGTTCAGCAATTTTAAAAAAATGAGAAATTAAAAAAAAATAGTTTTTTCGAAAAATAAAAATTTTAAAAAAAATTTTTTTATCAGATTAAAAAAACTTTTGTTTTTTTGATTTTTCGGTAAAAAACCCCTTTTTTTTCCGCGGATGAAAACAAATCCCGGAAAAAGTATAAACTCCTTTTTCACCACTTTTTCAACCCTAAAATCAAATTTTTTAGAGGGGGGAAGAAAAGATTTGTTTCCCAAAATTTTCAATGGACCCAAAAAGGGGGTTTAAATTTTTTATTCAGCGCAAAAAAAACCCCCATGAAAATTTAAAAAAAAAAAATTAAAAAATCCTTTAAATTAACAGGGAAATTTGGGCAAAAAATAATAAAAGTTGGGGACATTGGTTTTTCAAAATTTTTTGGGGAAAAAAATTTTTATTTTCTGCGCGGAATAAAAAGCATATCTTGTGAAAATACCCCAATTCTGAACCCCCTTTCAAAAAAAATGTTCCAAATTTGTTTTTTTGACAAGAAATGCTAATTACCAATTTGTAAAAAATAAACTTTGATAGTAAATTATTTTTTTAAAACTTTTATGTATAAAAAGGGCCCCAAAAAATTTTTAACCCCCCCCCCCCCCTTTTTTTTTTTGAAGAAATTTAATTCCTTACACAAAAAAATATAACCCTTTTATTTTTTCTCAAAAATTTTGTAGTAAGGGAACCCCTTACGGAAATTTTTTTAAAACCCCTTTAAAACCAAAATTTTTTTTTGGTTTTTTGGTTAGGCCCACAATGTTTTCTGTATTATTTTGTGGGTTGGGTGGGTTTTAAGGGCCCATAGTCAAAAACCCCATCAAAATTATTAGTGGGTTTAAACATTGATTTTTTCTTTTATAAGAGATATCCCTCCCTATGGGGTTTGTTTGGGGGGGCCCCAAAAAATGTTTTTAAAGGCCCCCCGCTGCGCCCGTGCATAGCCCTATTTTTTCTCTCCGCACGCTCTTCCGTCCTCTCTCCCCTTCCCCCCTCTTAATCCATTCTCCAGCGCCGCCCCCCCTCCCCTTTCCTCAGGGGCAACAAACCCAACGTCCGGTTAGATAATTGTTTTCCGTTATTTCATAAATTTCCCAAAGTTTATCCCCGGGGTTTTCCCGTTTTTATATTTGTTGGAAACCCCTTTGAAAAATAAAGAAATAAATGGATTGATATTTACAGTAAAAAAATTAGGGTGACATATTTTTTTTTGGGTAAGAAAAATTTATTAAATGAATTAAAATTAAAAAAACCCCTATTGTTTATATGATTAAAACCGGTATTTGTAAATAGACACACTTGAATAGGGCCCCCTAACTTATCGGCAATGTTTGGCCCTTTTACTGGGTGATTTAAGTAACCCTTTTCCCTAAATTTTTTAAAGCCCTCTTGGGAAAAATCTTTTTTTTATTGGGATTTTAACCAAACGATTAGGTGATTAAAACGAATGTTGTACCAAATTTTTTAAATTTTTTATATTCGGTAATTGGGTCAAAAAAAAAAATTTTTTAAAAACCCAAACAATTGGGCTTTCCCCTTTTTAAATTTTGAAATTTAAAACTGCAAATATTCCCGGAATATAATTTTTAGTGAAATTTTTAAAATTTTTTTTTAAAAAAAGTATTACGGGAAAAAACTTAATCAAAAATGAAAGTTAGGGGGGGTCAAAAACCAAAAAATCCCAAACGGGGCCTAAAACGTTTTCCGGAAAAACAAAGGGGTAGGCGATGATTGTTAGCTTTGTACCGTTTCACCCCAAAAAAATTTAAAAATAAAAATTAATAAAAAAAACCATCCCTCCCAAACCCCCAAGCCCCAAAAATCAATCAGTATTGTCCACTTTAGTTGTTTAAAGTAAAAAGAAAAATTTGATTTTTTCCTTTGGAAACCAAAATTCAGCTGATAAAGATAATTATTTTTTTCACCCCCAAAACCAAAAAAATATAAGCACAGAATAAAAAAGATAGTGCCTTTTTTTTGTAGTATAAAGTTTGGTGTATTTGGAATCCGACCCGGACAATTTTAAGTAATTTTATGCGGATTGTGTATTTACGGAAATATTTTTTATAGCACAATTTTTGGTCTAAGTTGCATTTTTGGGAGCGCCCAAAAATGGACAAAACTACCTGGACGGTTTCAGCAAATCGGGGGTACTGGTTTGGGCCTTTTTGGGGGCTTTGCAAATTTAAACCGGGGAAGATAGCGCGCAATTCGGGTTAAAAGGCCAGAGATTGAGGTTGGCCTATTAACGATTTTTGGCAAAAGTGACTGAAGAAACCCGACTTGTGTGGTGTAGGGTTTTTTTTTTTTTTATTTTAAAAGAAATCCGCCCCCTATTTATGAAAAACATTAAAAACGCGGTCTTTTCTTTTTTTTTCCATTTTTTATCAAAAAAAAAAATTAAAAAAAAAGCCCTTTTGTGGGGATAGACTAAAAATTGGTTTACTTTTAAATTTTGTTTAAACAGTTTCACAGTGTGTGATGGTGTAACACTAATTTTTTTCCCCCGGGGGAATAGGCATCTTTAGGTTAAAGGGAAATAAGTAAGTCCCGTGGGGCCCTCACCCAAATTTAAAATTAAAAAATTAAAAAAAAAACAGTTCTTACCGAGGAAACCAACTAAAATTTTTTAAATTTCGGTAGGCCTTTTCCAACCCCACCCTTTTTTACTGTCCACGGTGTGGGCCCCCAAGCAGATTTTAAATTGTTGGTTTGTTTGACAAAAGTTCAAATTTTCTTTTAAACAATAAGGAAAATTTTATTTATAGTTTAAAAAAAACAAAAAATTTTACAATGAAAAAAATTTTTAAGGCTTTAATTTTTGATATAAAAAAAAATAATGATTTCAATAATATAAAGGGTTAATTTTTAGTATTAAATGTGAATATATGAACCATTTATAAGTTAATGATAATTAAATTGTTATAAAATTTTTTTGATTTCTTTAAAAAATGCCCCCCCCCAAAATTTACTTTCCTTTGATAAAAACCGTTGCGTGGATTAAGAAAAAATTTAAAATTAGTTTAAAAAAAAATATGAGTTTAATCATTGTTTTTTTTCAAAAACCCTTTGGAATACAGATACAAAACTGATAGGTTCCCATGTTAAACTAGTTTTATAGGGGTTATTGTTCTTCAAAATAGACGAATTCCCCTTTTGGCTCCCCAAAAGGAAAAAAAACCCTTGAAAAAAAACTAAGTTTTTAAGTGAACCCAAAAAATGGGAAAATTTTAAACAATTATATTTTTCAGTAAATGTACATTAAAATTTTTGGGCAGAGGGCCCGTTATTTTTTTTAAAAAAACTTAAAAAATACTTTTAAAAAAATTTTTTCTATTTTTTTGGAGTTTTAAAGAATGAAAGTTGATAGTTAAGTACGTTTAAAAGGGGGATGGGTTTGGAATGTAAAAACCCTTGGAGGCTTGGGTGGGGTTGTGATAAGGTGATTGTTTATATTTTTCAATTACGGAAGGGCCCCGCATAACCCTTTGCCATTTGGCAATTCAATTAGCTCAACTATTTTCTTTGAAAAACCACTGGTTAAGTTATTTATTACCTTCCACTGCTCAGATATATCACCTTTACAGTTTTCTAATAATGTTGAATAGTAATTGTTTTTTTTGTAAAATTGATCACATTATTTAATTCATTAGTATATTTTGCAAAATAATTTTGAAAAACTCTGTCATATGGTCTTCTCGTAGAAATTTTATATAATTTTTTACGTCTCAAATTTATGTAAAATGTTTGGTGTTATCCAGGGACTACAATTTAGCCTTTAACAATTTAGAACTACCACCATTTGTCTTGCTACTTCTAAATATACAATTATTTAAAATATCAATAAACTTACAATACGCAGTATTTACATCATTTTAGATAATGCATAATGTTTTAACTAAACATCTGTAACACACTGTTATTTACATTGACAAAATAACAAAAAATGTGCCCTAATATTTTTCATATTCACAAACCCCTAAGGCCTACATAAAAGATAGCGATTCCTTTCCGTGACAAACCACAGCACGGAATAATATCCCACTTTGACCCACTATCAAGGCCAGTGCCACGTTCTGAATGAATTAAAAAAACGTTTTAATTCATTCAGATTAAAAAGGAATTTTTTCTTAACAATTCGTAATTCTTGCGCATCTGATTAATGAATCTAAGACGTCGATATTGCTTATGCTTCGTGGCACTATCGATGCATCGATATTGTGACTAGTTGAATCGTATCGATGTTTCGATTTATCGCACATCCCTAATTTCATTTGAAGCACATGAATAATTAATAGCATAATCAAATCCTCATATATAAAAGTAAGAAATAAGGTAACCACGCAATTTGAATGGCTATTTTTAAATCATCAATGAAACAATAAAATTATACCTAAATTTTAATTGATTTTTATAATTTCTGATAAGATTTTGTTTAAATTTAACTGGTTTTGTACTTTTGAATATTAATTTGGCTTAATAGTTGGCCTAAAAACCATATTACTTACTCTGAACTTTTTAAGTAATATGATTACCATACATATACTCCATTTCACATTGAGAATGCAGTATGGTAAGCCCATAAACAATGCTAATCAAATGGGAGTGTTTGAGGTACAGTACTCTATGAAAATGTTGGCTGCCTAGTAAAAAGTAAGTATAAATTCAAATTTTCTCAGAGGAAGTGTTTAGAAAAATATTTATTGTCTGTTATTAATTGTATAAAAATAAAAAAATAAGTTAGGCCTAATGTATTTTTTAAAATTAAACATATGCTTTAAAATGTATAGCCTTAGAGATTCAGTTTTTTAAGAGGTCACAATTCAATTATACTGCATTTTAAGTTAATAAATATTTATCAAACCTTTTGAAATTTTGTATGAACTTGATACAAACTGTAAATAGTGGATACATACTGTGTTAGTATGCATTAATTATACAGCAAAAAAATCGTTATATTATAAAAGTAAACTTAGTTTATATATTTAAGAAAAGACATGAAAAAGTCAACCTGTGAGGAAGTTTTTTATTTTTTGGTCAGACGTGTTTTGTCAGTGGGAAAGTTGTAGATAAACACTGGTACTTGTTTTTTTTTTGTAACTTTATTCACGAATATGCATAGTTTAGCCAGCAATAAGTAACAAAGTAACATGAACATGACTGTGTGAGGCGTGCAGTGGTCAATCATGTTGATGAGCTGGCCTCACTCTGAACCACCCGTGATTCCACTGGTGATCACAAATGAACACAGGAAAAATATTATATATATTTATTACAAACTTATCCTACTGAAAAATATGTTGCTTGAAGATGAATTTATAATATTAGGCAATGAAAATTAACGGCATAAAGCCAGTTATTATTTTTCAATTATTTTAACAGGGCGTCAAATCATTTATAACAGGTGTTAAGAATAAGAATAAGAATAGTTTATTGTCATATTACAACAATGCATTAACAAAGTCAAAATAACATCTAAAATTGTAAGACAAGTCAAATAAAAGCTTTAACCAATGTCAATCAAAGTAGACTAAATACAGATTCGTCTCTCAGGTAGGTCTAAAAACTCTGAGAGTGCATAAAAGGGTTTTCTAGAAGCCAATCATAGAATTTTATCAGAAAATTTTTTTCTGAGTATTTATTTGACAAATTACTCAGCTTATTGAAAATCTTTTGTGAAATGACTAAGTGACTGTGTTGTTTTTAGTTAGCCTGCAATGCTCAATCGCAATTTTATTTTTATTTCTAGTATTATGACCATGTAAATCACTACTGAAGATTAAAGATTGTAAATTTTTGAGCGTGAAAACAACTGAATCATAAATGTATAGGTTTATTACTGTCTGTATCTTTCGTTTAATAAATAAAGGTTTACAATGTTCTAAAGGTTCAACTTTTGACATTACCCTAATTGCTTTCTTTTGAAGAATAAGGATATCTTTAATGTTACTACTATTACCCCAAATTACAAGGCCATATTTAATAATTGATTGAAAGAAAGCAAAATATAAAGATCTTACATAGTCCTCAGGAACACAATACAAAATGCGTCTGAGTAAGAAAATTACCCTACACAGTCTCTTAGATATGAATTCAATGTGCGAGTTCCATGTTAAATTATCGTCAATATGAATCTCCAAGAAATTTGACTGTAGTACAAATATTTTGAGACGGGTTGTTTAGTGGTTTTTTTTAGGCTAAATACGATATTTTTAGTTTTAGATTCATTTAGTAAAAAGCCATTAGCTCTAAACCACGTTGAGGCCTCCTCCACAGTTGAGTTCACAAGGTTTTGCAAAGAATCAAAGTCAGAGTGAACATTTAAAAAAGTCGTATCATCAGCGTATAAGATGCATTTAGCGCCAACAGAGCTGGGAAGATCATTTACTTGAACCAAGAACAAAAGTGGGCCCAGAACAGATCCCTGAGGCACTCCGGTTCGGACCTCAATCTCCTTGGACCAGTTTCCATTGATGGAGACTTTCTGCCTACGGTTGGACAGTAGGATTGGAAAAATTTCAAAGGGATTCCATTGACTCCATAATAATTAAGTTTCGCAATTAATTCCTTGTGGTCCACGCAATCAAAGGCCTTGCTCAGGCACAAAAAGTAGCCTGAGCAGAGGCCTTATTTTCAAAAGAGTCTAGGATTTGTCTAACTAGTACATCGATTGCATCAGTAGTACATTTTCCTTTTCTAAAGCCAAATTGAGATATATTTAAGTATCCGTTACTTTCAAGATAAGAAATTAGTTGATCATGAACTATAATTTCAATTACCTTAGAGAAGACAGGGATAATTGAAATGGGGCGATAACTTTCAGGTAGATTTTTTGGACCCTTTTTGTATACCGGACATATTCGAGATAGTTTTAATTCATCCGGAAAATACCCTTCAGTTAAGCATTTATTTATGCATACAGTCAACGGAATAATGAATGTATGAGAAATACGTTTGAAAATATTGTTAGATAGTTTAAAAACATCTACACTGTCAGAGCTTTTTAGTCTCCTAACAGCTTCAGTCATGTCACTGACTGTGACTTTTATGAAATTGAAGGTACTTTTACGAACAGGATTATTTTTAATGAGGGACACACTATCAATATTTTGGCTTAACAATACTCTCCTTTATAAGTGTGATCGAAATTCACAAAATAGTGATTAAAACTGTCAGGAGTGACCTCAACAAGCCGAGGAGACGGATTGTTTATGTCATCTTTAATTAACTGCCAGGCTGTTTTACATTTATTTTTACTCCCTTCAATTTTTGTTGCATTGAAGGCTAACTTTGCTTTTTTTATGGACTGTTTATATGATTGTTTAGAATCAACATATTCTTTTTTTAGTCTGTCACAATCAGTGTTTTTAACTAGACTGTCTAAAAACCCTATATACTGTTAAAGTATATAGGGTGTCCCGTAAGTAGCAAGCCAAATGTCAGGAGGCCATTACTTGGGTTAAAACAAACAAAAATTGTCATATATATACAAAGCGTTGTACGATTAAAATTTCATTATTTTTTTTAAATGTCAAATTTAATTTTCTACAAAATAGTATAACACATTTAAAGATTGAACAACTATTAACTGAGAAACTGAAATTTTTGTCTAATAATAACGCAATTATTCGGTTAGGAAATCTTGTTTATTTGTTAAATGTTTAATTTCCCAATTAATAGTTGTTCGATCTTAAACATTTTTATTCCATTATTTGTAGAGACACATTTTTCAACTTTTTTGTAACTAAGAAGTTTTTACTAAAAATTATAAAGTGTTTTAGCTTTAAAAATTAAAAATGGCCACAAATTTGAAACAGATTATTGTAAAATAATGAAATTTATGTGGTATATGAACATTATAAAATATCAATAGTCATACCAATTTTAATTATTTAACTCAAATAACTCCTCCGTTTGGCTGGCCAATCACGGGACAAGTGTCACATTTACTTTTCACTGACATTTTAAATTAAATTCACTAGATCAAGAGTACAAGTAATAATGAAAAACACAAGCACTAACCACAAACCTCCTTTCAAAAAAGAGTAATACCATTGATTATATAAACCTACAATAGATAAACCATATAATAGGAATATTTGTGGCAGTAATTTTGTTAGTTTATGTGGCCCGCAACCATAGCTGGTTTAAATTGCATTACATTTACATGGAACTACACTAGCGCTTCACAATGGACCACAAAAACAGCTGATATTTTGAGACTCAAAATTTAACATTGGATGGGAAATCTATTTGTGTATAAAATCAATGGTATATACAATAAAATATGTCCAATATATTAAAATAAATTATTATATACAAACAATTAACAATTTAAAAAACTCTTTAATTTAGGTACGGTACCAAACATGGGCAGTACCAATACATACCAAGACAAAAACATTTCAATTTTTTTTTCTTGGAATAGGCTAATTAAAACTACTGATGGTTACAGACTGAATGAATGTGAATTCGTTCAGCCATGCCTCATATGTAATATCTAAAATAATGAAGGCGTTTTATGTGTATAATGACAACTAACTTATGTAACCTAACAAAATTATGTAGTACACATTTAAAATTAAACACAAACTAATATTTTACAGTTTTTATATTTTATAAATGTACAAAACGTTTATTCCGAAGTAAAATAAAGAACTTTTGTGTATTTCAACTGTAAACCCTTGTGTGTTTATGTGGAACTGAAATGTTCATGTAATGTTCCTTGATAAACAGAGTAAGTTATTTTTAAGTAATATTATAATATTAAGTTGTTATGCTAACATGACGTGTTCTTTAATATAGACCATGGATTTTTTTCACGACACAATATAATAATATAGATATAAAATGTTCAGGGGAAAAATAAGTAGTAAAGTTGTACAAGGTTGATTTTCACAAATTAATTAAATAACATTCAGTAATTTGTTAAACAATATATGAATTAAAAAAAGTGTTATCTGAAAAAAAATTTCCCTTATTAAAAAATATTTTAATAAGGGAAAATATTATCATGCGACTTAAATCCCATTGTCCCCACTACAAACAAACCTGTAGAAGGGCCCTAAAAAAACCAAAATTTTTAGGGGTCAAGTCTGTAATTTTCAGAAATTTAAAAGAAGACAAAAATTTTAACAGCTTTTTGTTGAAAAATTATTTATATTCTTTTTTTGGGTAATTTTTTAATTGAAAATTTTTTAAAAATTGAAAAGTTATAGTTAAAAATTTGTTTGCTTTTTTTTAAATTTACTTTTTTTAAACCCTAATGATTTTTTAATTTTTTCCCCACTGTTTACCAAATTTTAAATTTTATGGAAAATTTTAGACATTTTTTTTAAAAAAAAAAATTGCTGTAATTTTAATTCCGAGCAAAACCTTTAAAGTTGCTAAAAGGACAGGGGGCCGACGGGAAAAGGCTCTAATTTTTGCAAAAAATCTACTAGCGTGTGTTTGTCCATAAGACCCGTACGGCATTCTCAAGTGAATTATGGTTTATTTACATTTTTTAATACTAAATTAAAAAAAAATTTAAATTTTTATTTGCACACCCCACAAGCAAAACATACATTTTTATTTTTTATAACATATATACATATTTATAAAAAAACCCATTTCCAAAACAGGATAATTTAACAGGGAATTTTTTTAAACCCCTTTGGAAAGAAAAAAAAAAGAAAATTTTGATTATTTTTAAAAATTTTTTTTAAAAAGAATAAAAATAAATAATAAAAAAGCCCACCCAGAGATTTATAGCCCCCCTTTTCAAGAAAAAAAGGGGCAGTTTATTTCAGTTTTTGATTTGAAAATAATCTTTTGATTTCTAAAATTTAATTTAATATATGAAATCTTTTTTTGGAAAATTGCTAAAAAACTTTTTACTGTATTTTGTATCTAAATTTTAAGGATTAGTAATCCCTTTTGGAAACAAATGTTTATAGTTCAAAATTGTGATTGAGTTAGATTGTATATCGATTTGATTTTTTTTGCTAATTCGTATATTATCCCCACCTTTGCCAGTGTTTCCCCTTACTCAGGGTAAGGGGACAAAGAGAAGACCAACCCGGGGAAAACGGGAAGATAAAAGCAAGGGGGCCAAAGAGGGACATTTGGCTTTACAAAAAAAAAATTTAAAAAAAATTTAGCAAAAGGGAAAGTCTAAAAAAAAACCAGAAAAAAGGAAATTTTAATATAAAGGGGGAATCTCAGGTTTTTTTATTTATTTTTTTTACTTCCCAAAACCCATATAATAATTTATATTTTTACATTTCCATAATTTTATTTGAAAAAATTTAAAAAAATTTTTTTTTAAATTTTTTAAAGTTAATACAATACTAGGGGACACCCCTGCACTCGTGCCAAAAAACCCCAAATCTCACTGCGCTCAATACACCCTTTAATTTCGGGCCCCTGCACATGCTTTTGATACCAAAAAATAGTTAAAATTAACTAAAAAACATAAAAAACACCAAAATTCAACTTATTTTTCAGAACCTACCCTTCACTACTTGCGTTTTTTACCTTTTATTAGATAAATACCGTACCCTTTGGTTTTGTTTAACAGCTGAAGATTAAACTTTGATGCATCAAAGAATAATGTCAAAACATACAAAATAAAATGTATATTTATTTTTAAAAACCCCTGTTATTAATTTTCTAAAATCAATCCAAAGTTATTCTTATGGGAAAAAAAGGAAATTTTGTGGGGCTGTTTGTACCCCTTAGGAATGGAATTTCGAAAAAATCCTTTCTTAGTGGACTCCTATCGATACTAAAGCTAACTTCCTTTAAAATTCGTGTAAAATGTGTTCGTAGGTTTTTGAGATTTCGTGATGAGTGAGTCAGTGGTATTTGGTTTTATATATGTAGATATAGGCCTATCTCACACAACTACAAATCAGGAACACCTAACAAATATTCTGGAAACTGATATTGAATCATGCAATTGAAAATCTAAGTAATAGCCCTGATTATATACATTACACACAATAGATTTTAAACCATCTAATAGGAAATATTGGATGGGAAATCTATTTGCTTATATAATCAATGGTAATAGTTACTCATGGATAGTTGGTTCAAACTTTTTTTTTAAATAATGTAGCTAACACTGGGGAAATAAAGCATAGGAAACTTTTTACTGAGTAAAAATTGTTGATTTTATGTACATTTCTCATCCCAATAAAAAATGTTATGCCTCAAATTATCACCTGTTTTGTGTAGTACATTTGTGAAGTGCGAGTGTTATAGTTCCATGTAAATGAAACACAGTTTAAACCAGCTGTGGTTGCGGGACTCGCTAACTAACAAATTTACAGGCACAAATATTCTTATTAACCTCCTCAGACCCATGCATTTGTTTAAGTGTATTTTTTCATGAAAACTGCATTTTTTGTACACACAATACAAATGGACACACAATACAAAAAATTTAAAAAAATATATGTCTTAGATAAAATACATAATGTGGCCTATAGGCCACATTAGGTATTTGTCACTACTAAAAAAGGTTTGTGACCCCTTCTAAATTAAAACTGATTTTGTTCTATTTTGTTAAGAAAAATATTGTCATACTGAGTTTATTTTTGATAGATTGTCTATTAAGAACTTTGAGTATGGGATTAGAGGAGGGTAATTACTGAAAAATACTTTTTGAAGAATAATTTTAATCAAAGAAATAAAAAAAGTTTCATATTTACAGATTCTGAGGACCTATGATACCAATTTGAAACAATTACGGTCAAATGTTAAGCAAAGATGCATCTTACATATGGAGCACTGTACTCTTGCCTTGTTACTTTTGCATCCCGTCATCCTACAACGAAAATTCTTTCCTTGTTCTGGAATTGTAGGCATATGAAGTGCCAATGAGGTTCTTAACTCCTGTGGAGGGTGGGGAAGTGCATTTTTCCTTTTCTTTCTGATTTGCTGTTCATCATCTGTATCGTCTACCTCCTCATAAATTGCCACACGTGGCAATGTCGTTCCATAAATCAACTTCTCAGCAATTCTTGACGAAACTCAATGAATCAAGCTGATCCTTCTTTGCAGTCTTCAGTTGTGTCTGTTGGCGGCTCTGTACTCAAACCAAGCAGCAGCTAATGCAAAGTCAACTAGATGGAAAATGAGACGGTGATGGGTCCACTTTCTGGTTCTTGCACTGATTCGATAGTATCCTATCATACGATCTAAAAGATCTACGCCACCCATGTTAGTGTTGTAGTTTTTTATTATACATGGACGTGGTACTTGCAAAAAGACTTCTCTTTTCTTATCCCATCTGGTACACTCATCACTTGGTGTTACCGCCTTCATGTGACAATGCAATTACAACGCCTTTACTATCAAACCACTTTAACTATTGCTATTTGGCCGTCATTCCTGATAAACTTGGTCAGAAGAACCCCGTCCCTTGCTTACACAGATAAGAGTCACTTCTAGGTTTGCCTCAAAAGGTATTCTTTCTTTTCTCAGTGTACCTGTTCCCTTGCATACGTCTTTCAGAATGTAGTAGATCAAGTAGGAATATCGAGGTAAAATACCTGTCCATGTAAATAAACGTGCCTGGGAGAAGGGTTTCTGACAGCTTCATAACTATCTACCATCCCACATACCAAAGTATCACAGCATGGTTCGGTTGTTATCAAGTCACCTCTTCCCCTGGTATAGAAAAAAATCTAAAGGAAGTCCATCTATGGCAGTTGCAAACCAAGTTCTTCAAGCCGCACGGATTTGGCTTGCCCCCTTACAAACTGGCGAGCAGGACTTCTGCCCCAAAATGGAACCATCTGCTCATCTATCGATACGTTCCTAGGTCTAGGATTCAATAAGCTATCCGTTTCTGACACTGTTAATCAGAGGTTGAATCTTCCAAAACTTATTTGAATCTTTTTCTTCTTGAGGTAACAACTACATCATCAACTAATTTTAAATTTCTACGTAGTAATAAGAATCTTTCACGAGGCATTTTTTCACATATAATTGGAACTCGTGTTGCAGCCGCCCAATACATTCTTATTCTTGGGTACCTCAGGTATGACATAGCTATTGTCATACCAAAGAATTTTTTGATTTCAGAAGAACTTGTTAACAGTTCTTTGCCTGTCACGGAAAGATATCTCTGGTTAGAGTACTAGCTAATCGTCGTCAAAAATATCTTCTTGGATGGGTAACGTTGTAAAAAAGTTGGTGAGGGTTACCCTGAATTGGATCATGGTTGTCATCCAATGGAGGTGCTGGTGGTAGTGGGAAGAAGTCATTACTGTGTTTCCAGTAGGTGCTTCTTTGTGGGTACCAAAGCAGGTGCTGGTACGATGTCTTCATCGTCCTCATCAGAAGAATGTGTTGACTTCAATGAGTGTTCACCTGTAGCAGGAGGCAAAGTAAAGGTGGGGTCTGCCTCATCATCATCGGAGTCGAAATCCTCTAGTTCCGAAACATTACCATCAATGAGCCGTCGAGAAGGTCTGTCAAGATTTCTCTCTCTGTCAATCTTTGGTTGTTTGTAGATGAGCGTTTTGGCCTTGAACTTCCTAAAAAAACACAAATATACTAAAAATTTGTTCCAACAAAAGCTGTATTTCCTGAAAAACCCACACATATATTACAATGTGCTCCAACAAAAGCTGTAACCAAAGAACATGCATAAATAAATCAGATAATATTCCAGTACACTTTTCATATATCTCAAACCCCAATGTGGCCTATAGGACACTGAGTTTGTTCATTATTATAACCCAGAGTGGCCTTAAGGACACCTCAACATATTCTATTGTAGTAAAGCCTATACCCAATGTAGCCTAAAAGACACATCAAAGAAATCAGTGTTGATTTTCGTAGGTAAAAATAGCTTTTATTTCCAAATAGACTATATTATTTCTGAAAGGGTATGTTTTGGCAATTACAATCATTCACTTTTATAATCAAAATATACATTTTTTAAATGTAAAATTGTATAATTACCTGAAAAAAGACGTGGACGGAGCAGACGCCATGACAAACTGCCTGATTCAACAACAACTGAAGTGGTCAAAACAGCAACTAATTTACAATTGAAAAGTGTCAGTAACGTGCTGCACTCTCTTGGGAGTTCAGCGAACTGTTTTAAAATGTCCTAGAGGCAGAAACTATTTGTGTAGAAAAATATACATGTATGTGGCCCCGAGGCCACGCCGGGTCTGAGGAGGTTATATGGAATACCCTTGTAGTTGATGTATATAATCAAGGATGTTACTTAATTTTCAATTGCATGATTTAATATCAGTTTCCAGAATATTTGTTAGATGTTCTGATTTATAGTTGTATATAATCCATGGTAAAATATACTTCTTTATCAGTTATAAGAGAGGGCCTTCTTTAAAAAATTTGGTTTTGATATGATGTAGTGTCTGCTTTTCAATGAATAACTTCAGAATCAAATTCAATTTTACATAATGATTTATTAATCACAATCACAAAAATGTTAGGGTGTATAAGGTTAAAATATAATATTACCAATTAAGCTAACTCATTAATCACAATCACAAAAATGTTAGGGTGTATAAGGCTACAATATAATATTACCAATTAAGCTAACTCATTAATCACAATCACAAAAATGTTAGGGTGTATAAGGCTAAAATATAATATTACCAATTAAGCTAACTCATTAATCACAATCACAAAAATGTTAGGGTGTATAAGGCTAAAATATAATATTACCAACTAAGCTAACTCATTAATCACAATCACAAAAATGTTAAGGTGTATAAGGCTACAATATAATATTACCAACTAAGCTAACTCATTAATCACAATCACAAAAATGTTAAGGTGTATAAGGCTACAATATAATATTACCAACTAAGCTAACTCATTTATAACAGAACTACTTGTACAGTTACTACGGTACTGTACTTATACTGTGTAATAATCTAAGTACTGTACCTCTTGGTTAATACTGAAGGAGATATTAAACCTTTAAGTTAAACGCAATGGTGCTTTATTAGTAGGTGTGCATTTCTATTGGCTATACTGTATCATCTTCTTTATAATATTGTAATGGTATCGCCATGTGTTTGGTTTCTCGGTGTCCACCGCTATCACTTTACTTGTGTGCAGTATGTTGTTCCATAAATTTTCAATCAATTTTCAGATATGGTTTAGTAATATGGGAAACTGTAATAAAATAAATGATACTCTCATCTTCCAAAAGAAAGCTGTTAGAGTTTTGACAAATGAACATCCACTTCAACATTGTAAACCACCTTTTATTAAGCTTGAATTTTTAACTGTAATTAATCTGTATATTTATGACCTTTTATATACAGGGTGTCCCAAGAAGAGGTTTACACGTTTGATTTTATATTATTTGCCCATTTTTTGCACCGAACATTTCAAACTATACAATTCATTAAATATGTTTTTAAAATATTCTGTTAAAATTACAAATTTTAAAAATGTTGAGTATATCTTTTCGTTTATAATTTTTTAAATCTGATTTTTAAGAACTTTCATTTTATTAAATGCCAAAATAAAGTTTGTTTTAGTCATAAGTACTTACAAATACAATATAATTGTTCGTAAATAAAGACTTTTTTTACAATCACCAAAAAATGTGGGGTCAAATTTGACTCCGCAAAACTAGTTACGTTACTTTTTTTGCCTAAGCAGTTAATGGTAAAAAGGTATTTATATTTAATGTCCCCAAACAATTTATCTAAAAAATGTTGTAATTTCTGACTGGACCATTGGCGAGACATTCCACTCAAAACATCCAAAAATTGTGACATATTCCGTAAGTGGCTTGGACGATTCCTTCAAAGGAATCTGGTGGTAAGAGCTATTCAAATAAATAATCATGTAATATTTGGCCCCCCCAAACACTGAAACGCCTCCTCTATTGTGGGCAAAGCAGTTGTCTCGACCTTGATTTTATCATTTAGCTTTTTAAAGCCACAAACCATTCGCGATCTCCCATGTTTTTTTCAACCAAGAAAGCCGGAGATGCATAGTTAGATGTTGATGTGTGTACTACCACTTGCTCCAATAACCTGTGTACATGTTGACCGTAGTTCGAACATTTTCGGTGGGGCATTTACGTATGGTTTAGAAGTAACCGGTTTGTCATCAATTAAATCAATTTCATATTCGACTTTGTCTGTTTTCCCAAGATTATTGGTTTTTACATCACTGTACTGCATAATTAAATTTTGAAATTTTGTATGTCCAGCCCCTCAAATGGTTCCAAGGTCTGAGCGATTAACAGAAAAACCAACGATTTATTGAATTGAAAACTAAAAGGAGATTTATAAATATTCAAATTCATATTTGAGAACTTAAAAAAATCAAGGCCTAACACCATTTTAAAGGGCAGCTTATCCAAAACATAAAATGTAAACGTCCATGAAAATAGCTTAATTTTAAAATGAATAACCACTGACAAATGAGAATAAACTGTTTCTCCTGTTGCTACTGTAGTGAAAAAATCCCTATTATACTGACTCTTTACCCTCCTTTTATAACTTTTAATTATGTCAAACAGTTGCTTGGAAATTACTGATTGACTGCACCCTGTAACGAAAATTGCCTTCTCTGTTCTCCAACTTCTATATTTGCAGTAATAAAGCTATATTCTTTCAATATGGGTAAAATTCTCTTTGCAGATGTGAAAGAGTCCCATATGAGAATACCACTGTACGTGTATGGGCGGGCGGGTGGGTCAATACCGCTTTACGTGTATGGGCGGGCGGGTGGATCAATGCCGCTGTATGTGTATAGGCGGGCGGGTAGGTCAATACCTGCTTTACCGTGTATGGGCGGGCGGTTCGGTCAATACCAAAGTAAGGAGTCAACTAGAGGGTACTTGTTCAAGAGGTCGCCGCCGAGACTCAACCCCAAAAATATAAAAAGGAAAAAGAAGGTATAATAGTTAAATCGTTTAATTGTTTAATAAATCGTTATCCTGGTAACGATTATTAGTCCCATACAAGCATTAATTATAGAAAAAAGCAGACTGTCCAGTCATTGGGAAAGAGTTCTGGTTGATCAGGAAGCCGCACACCGCTTACTTGGGTTCCCTTTGCCTGTTTTTCTATAAGGTTGACGAACCTGCCCAGTATTCGTTGGCTTCCATCCAGTTAGCCTAATATTTGCAGATTTACAGTTTTTATGTTGATTAAATGTTAGGTTACTGTAATTTTATTTCTGGCTCTTTATTACTCTTGGAACCAGAATTAACTACGATCATGTCAAGTCGGGTCATAACCAAGGGTCGACTTGGCATCCAAACCACATTTAGCGTCATGTGCAGTGATTATTTGCCTACCCCTACACGTGCAGTGGGTACTGACCCACTCCACCCAAATAGTTTAGGCATATACCCATAAGAACTAGCAAAATTAGAAGGCCTATTATTATATTGCCTGAAATTATAAAATTTGTTTATATGGTCTAATTGGAGGCCTAAACCTAGTACGACACGGCTTAAAACTCTGGACCAAGGCCTGTCGAAAAAATGATTGCTTATATTCTTCATCTACATTTGATAGTTCTGATGCCAATCAGGCTAAATTATTTAACTCTGCTAGACTTGTAGGGGGTGACTGCATTGAAAAGTGTAGCCTAGTTGCTGGATTAATACCCTGCATAACAATTTGCACATCTTCCCATTTTGTGGCCTGAGACATTAACAAAGATGCCAACTGCTTGATGTCATCAGCAAACTCCATGAGCATCTCATTCAGTGTTTGTAACCTATAAACATGTTCGTTCACCATTGTCCGCAAAATCTTCACTGGAAAAAAATTATCTACAACCTTATTCTTTAAACATTCCCAACTTAATTCTGAGAGATTCCTTGCGACCAAGTAATCCTAAGCACACCCTCTGTTTTACACAAAGAGGCCAATACAACGTCCATATCATCCGCTAACCCCGATGAAACGGTAGTGTCGACCTCTTTAAAAAATCCAATAGTTGATGTACATCTGATCCAGTATTTGACCTTACATTTTTCAACATGTCTGTCACCACTCGTGTTGACCCAAAATGTGCACTATGATTTGATGCACCTTTCATGGCTGTTTGTATTGTTCGTAACGTCTGTACGTGGACTTGATTTATTACTGTCACTAAATTATCAATGACATTTGTAAATAACTGATTGGTATTGCTGGGAATCGGACGGTGCATTCCCTGTGACCAAACCGGCTCTTCTGCCACTGCCTCTTGGAGCCATGGACAAAAGAAGGCGCTCAGCCAGTTAGGATACAAAAACCAGTGACATGTTGTATGTCGAGTTTATTAACAATTGTTTATGTTTGTCAAAAGTTGGGACTTCCAAATGAAAACCCTCCTTGGCCGACTGACTGCTTTCTTTCGCTGTTTTACTAGGTTAATAAGAATTACTTGATTTTCTTCTAACGTTGAGGCCGGAAGCAAATTTAATGCCACGATCTGTTTGGAAGCGTGCCTCTGCAGTCAACTCTTTAATCCAACCTACCGTGGTGGGCAATGTATCATAAGAATATATTTAGCCTATGTTAAATTTAACAAAATTTAGAAATAAAGGAACCTCGGTGATACCTAATCTCCTACGTTTTCCTTTATTCATTCATTCATTTATTTATTTATTATTTTTTTATTTTTATTATTTATTTTCCAAAATGCCCTTTAATTTCGTTAACTGCCATAAAATTTAATTACCGTCTCCTGATAAATGAATTAAATCCACTTTTGACCCCTTCTGTCACGATATATTTAAAAACTTGTTAAAATTGTTGCAAACAAGATCATTTACTTTAATTAATTTAATGCCTTCCCTCTGGCATGACTGCAAAAATAAATTTCCCTCTTTAACTTTCCCCAGTAAACTCCGTTCAATTAATTTTGGTAAGAAAAAAACTTCAACAATATAAATTTTGGGAATTTTTGAAAATTTTTGAAAATTTTCGACTTTTCTCAAAATGTTTGATATTGATAAGCTAGGCTGTATCCGCAATAAAACCCTAACAATCGATTTGAAATTTAAAATTATTTGTTTCGACTCTACCCCTTGTATGTCATTTGTCCCAATAATTAAAGTTACTCCCATTGCAAAACTTCTAATTTTAAGCCTATTATTCTTTACAAGTAGTCGCTCCAACCTAAACAAACACTGGGGTAATTGAAATTGAATTCGACCCTACTCTTGCAAGATTACGTGCATGTGAATCTCCAAATAAAAATTGAATTCCCTTCTAATAATCCAATCATATCTCTTAATTAATGTAAAAAATTGTTCTACGCTTAATTAATTATTTAGATTAATTTAAAACATTTATTTTAAAAATATTTTATTTCATTTAATTTCCTAGCCTAACTTCCCTTATAATATCCGTCAACCCTACCACTGAGATATGATCCAATTAATGTGATTTTAAAAAATTATATAGGCTAGGCCTAAGCCTATCCAGAAAAATATTTATTAATTTAATATAATTCCTCAAACCACCACCAAATTTTGACTCTATTGTTGCCAATTTAACTCCCCAGCCTAAATTTAAATTTACAAGTGGATATGGTTAAATATACATAACATGGTCGAGGTCAGCAATAGACATCACATCTAGCCGGTGTCAGTGGTAGTAGCCATTAGGCCTATATGGGACAGTAGTTAATGTCAGTACAGTGAAGTTTCAAGGTTAAAATAGGTCGGTAAAGTGATTTTTGTTATAAATATCAAGTCCACATAAGTTTAAAACCCCCCATAAAAATTACATGATTATAATTGTAATTATACGATTGCGAGCACTGAGGCAGACAGGTTAGATCTATGGAACATAACAGCTGGCTAAACTAGTGGGAAACTGATAGACGCTTAGTTTCAAAGTTTCTCAACAGATTACACCACCTTACAGAGGAATAATATTAAAAAGATATACTAAATGCATAACTGAATCATGGCCACTAACAGTGTCTGTATGAGTGTTTGCCGATTTTCACGCTGGCCACTCACAGTGGCCTTACAATCTGGGTGGACATTTACAGCAAAAAAAATTACAAGCTGTCACAGAAATGGCTGTGGCCACTCACAGTGGTCATACGAACCTAGAGGATATTTCTTAAAGAACCCTCTCGAGTGCAAATGGTTAATGTTCATCAACTATTTTCCATCACCCATTTTCTCATAAGGGCTTTGCACCTCCAACGGCTGGTTTAAAAATGGTAGCTCCTGTTTCATAGGGATTCCCCGTTTATTTACATTTCATTATTTACAATATCTTAACATCTTTTTAAGTATTTACAAGTATGTACAATATATCAAGCCGATACCAACAGTACCAAATTATACCGAGTACCAGTTATCACAGCCGAATAAAAGTTAATCCACAAAAATTACAAGAACGTAAAAAATAATTAAATTAAAATTGTGAAACTTTGAATAACGTTTAATTTACATTTGGTCAAAATTTAAAATACATAAAATGTAAATTCAATTTTTTATGTTTTTTAAAGTTGATAGTTCGTTAGAAATTGCAAAAAAAAAATCGCTAATAAAAAATTGTTAACGAGCTATGAAAATTATTTGACAGACATGGTTAAACGCACAATTAAATTCTCTATAGTACAAAAATAGAATTATGTAATCATCATTATTTGTCTAGGTACAGTGTCTTTTTAAACTTGAGTCTAAATACTTTTAAAATGGAAAGTAATTATGAAAAGGAAATATTTGTTGGCAGGGCGTTTGTTTACATGATTTTGAGGGAGGCAGGCACCATCTGGGTATCAGCGCCAGATAAGTGTTGGAGAGGGCATTTTAGCACTAACTTTGCATGGTAAAATAAGAAGATTTTTAATACATTTATTGCTAGCGAATCGCAGTGCGGCAGACTGATCTGTAGTGTGCGCGCGCCATTATTTTGCAGCGCCAGTCACTGGTTTAGTAAGCCTGTCAGTGTGAGCTCAGCTTTTGCCGGGGAACGGTTGTCATGGTTAGCCTCTCTGCGTATACCGTAGTTTTTACATTATGTGCTTCGTTCACGGTTCGGGCAACCTGTTATCAGTGATTAGTGCTCTTGTATTGTGTCTTGTTTTAGCTTAGTTTTGATTGTATTTTACATGTTTTTAATAAGATACGGCATCTACTTTGGCAAATGTGTTGTTTGTGAGTGAAGACGAATGTAATGATTCACGGTAGTCTTGTTCTGATAGTAATAGTGAAGGTTCTGACAAAGATGATTTGGGAGTATTTTATGGTTCTAAGTATCTTCCACATTAATTGCAGTCACGTACTGCTGGACTTAAAGACATTTCATTCACAGGAAACCCTAGTCTAAAAGTGAATTTGCCTGGGTTGAATCAACCTGTTGATTATTTCTTTGTACTTGCCTCTATTTGATTACAGACACCAAGTCATCAAAGCCCTACTACCATCTGATGTGCCCAGGCCTGAAATAGTGTAAGCACCAGGAAGAGGCCTAACCATTTACTTACCCAAAAGAGGAGTGCGGCAAGAATACCATAAAAGGAAATGTGAAGAATGTGTTCTGAAGAAAGTAAACGATCAGACACAATATATTACTGTCCAGCTGGTCCAGGGGAACCTGGTTTATGCTCCACCAAGTGTTTTTATAAATACCATGAATCATTGTAAATAGGTCAACGAGTGTGTATATATAGGACTAAGAATAGAATATAGTTGAAAATACTTTGCGTATATTCTAATAACATATAATCAAGTATTATATGAATTGTCTTCTAACAACCAAAAACACAGGCCATTTTTACGCTGCCACACCTGCTGAGCTCATACTGCAATAACGGCATACATATGGTGTCATCGTGGAGACCAGGAGTAGGCCAAAATTACATTTTATTGGGATAATTCAACTTCTAATGACATAAGGTAACTGTTTAATTGATAAAAAATTGTTAGCTTCTGGTCATGTTTCTTGTTAGCACATTAGCACTGAATGTGTTAACTGTAGCCACGCTAATGAGTGTCAGCACACGCCTCAGCAGCCAGTGGCCAGACTGCACGGGCATTGAACAAACGACACATAACAGCAGCACTGCAGCAAACAGCAATACATTCCATAACTCACATCATCTTGAATAATAAATCATAAAAATGAAGATTTAATTAATAGCACATAAATAATTGATGAAATTAAAAAGTTGTAACTTCTACGAAGGAACAAAATCGTTATTTTACTGATAATGCTATAATGAGGGAAACAAAGGTAGTTAGACATTTGCCATCATTACGTGAAAATTACCAATCACGACGTTTCGATTTGGTAAAACCCAAACCTTTTTCAAGTGCTAAAAACTAAATTACATCTACACAAACATGTTATAAAACTACGTTCTTAAACTAATAAACTTATCTACTTTAATAATTATCTACATTTTAACCTAGATCCTAGAATGGGGTATAACAAAATGAACTTCTACTAAATATAAAAAATGTTAACAGGATTAAATTAATATAACCAATTAGGCGCTGTCAAGGTCACGATATCAACGAAAGATTTTAAAACACAATTGCTATAACGTTAGGATAATGCTATAATGTCCTAAATCGGCTCATTCTAATAGTTGTACTGTTAAAGGAAGGTATTTCAGTAGTTTTCTATATAAGATTTGTATACGTATTTTAAATCTGTCAAAGCTATTGCTTTTTTATTTAACAATCTATTGTATCATTAATTTATAAAATAATGTAGTAGTATATAAAGCTAATAAATGCATCACTATTATTATTTTATAACATATTTGTTAAACCTTTCAGAATAAAGTGACGCAGTTGAAAAAACCATTAGCAAGTGTGTTTAATAATGAGAGTGATGAAAGTGAAGAGGAGATGCCACCAGAAGCCAAAATGAGAATGAGGAACATAGGAAGGTAATTTAATCATTACATTAAAACCATAATGAGCTAAAACATACATGTACTTCAAGAAACTGATGTATATCAATCATTTCACAAGCCGACTTTAAAGTACTGATGTTTTCAAAAATGTCTAATAAAACAAAATCCCTTTACTATAAATCATTTAAATATGCATACTTTCAGTGTATTCTTTTTTTTTCATTCACAGATGATATACCCAATTAAAATGGATGTATGTATTAGTGACATCTAATGACAATCATTGTACAGAACTTTGTTATCTTATGCTTATATAATAACATGTACTTTTCAGAGAAACACCTACATCTTCTGGACCAAATTCATTTGGTAAAACCAAGCAAGGATTTTGTGATGCAAAAAAGGTGTTTGAAAAAACATTAAAGAAGGCTGCACTAGAAAATTCAGCAGATGAGGTGCCAAAGAAAAACACTTGAAATTAAAATGTATTACTTTAAGAAGTTAATTTATTAGGTATCAAGATTAAGTATGTGCATATATTTTTTTTGAGAAGTATCTCAAAATTATTTACAAAAGTTTATCTTAAGATAAAGTATGAAAATATAGTGACTGTGTTCTAATAATAATATAATATTAAAGCCTTTCAACATTTTTAGTAATTTCTATTAGTTCCCTTTCCAGTTCTTGAAACGTTATATATTGTCTGATATATATATATATATATATATATATATATATATATATATATATATCAGATGAAATAATTACAACCGACTCCTGATAATAAAAATAAATATCAAATGGCTTTTAGGAGGGAGAGATGCTAGTTCCCCTCGCCTGTTTTGATTAGGCCATTTTTGTTTTGTAGGCTTGTTGGCCACCTGCATAGCATGACTTCCTAAGCACGGTCAGTATATTAAATCGGCACAGGCTTCAAATCTGTTGTGGTCAAATCGTGCTTTCTGCATGGCAAGCCAATGCCTGAGCCCCTTAGCTACGGCTACTCCACTAATAATAACAGGTTGTGACAAACTGTATCACTACCAGGGTATCAGGATGTATAGTTTTCCACCTGATTATATTAAGGAATTGCCTTATAATGAATTTAAGTCATTTTGTACGAAACTATTAATAAATTAATGTATTTACCATATTAGTGAGTATTATTATGTAACTAGAAACAGAGCCCGTTGTGGTCAAATACAACGGTCTCTAGTAAAATGGTACGTGTAAGCTATTTCCTGTAAAATCAAAAAAAATTATTTATAATTATTTTCAATATTGAAATTGTACTTAAAAAAAAATTTGTTTTCTATTAGATTAGATACTTAAATTAAAATAAAAATCAAACATAACGGTAACGTATTTATTTACAATATTTCTTTATACACAACATTCTTTGTAAATATTTTATTAGAGTTTTTCAACAATTTTCCTTGTTCTTTGTTGGGGATAATTTTTATTTTAATATCATCAAAACTTTTTACCCTAGACAGTGCAACATACAATTGTCCATGGCTGAATACTGGTGCTGGTAGGTAGACACCAACTTTCTTTAAAGTCTGGCCTTGTGCTTTATTAATCGTCATGGCAAATGCTAATTTTATAGGAAATTGTCTTCTTTTTAAAACAAATGGCAATTCTGTGTCCGTCTGTGCTAAATCAATCCTTGGAATGAACACAATGTCACCTGCTGAAGATCCAGTTAAAACCTCTGCAATTATTAAATTAGGCTTTAACTTTTTAACAATTAATCGGGTGCCATTACATAACCCTCTTTTTGTGTTAAGATTTCTTAGTATCATTATAACAGCTCCAATCTTTAAATTTAATTTATGTATTGGCATTCCTAATGGTGATAGCTGATTTAAAAATTCTATAGGGTAATGTGTATCTGCATGGGAACTATCATCCGCTTCAATAGAATCCGAACTTAAGTATGTTTCTGGTTTTGCTTCCAGTAAGTTGTGAACAGTTTCATTTAGATAATCCACATCTGTGTTTTTTTAACATAAAATAGCCTTTTGGGCGAATTCATGAGAGTGTGCAATGTCCAACTTATCCCCAAATGTATCTCTGGCTATGTTACCGTGACTTAAAATTTTTGGTGGTATTTGGTGGTATTTCTTCTGGTAAATCATATGTTCTATCAGTCAGACCATTTCCTACGCTTAATAGCCACTTGCTAAATAAATCATCCACTGATCGTACATTTTTACTCAATCGTAGGATCTTAAAGCATTCCCACAGTGGGTGAAATTTTATACTTGCTTCTATTATTTTAGTTCTGTTACCATGTCTGACAACTGGAAGAGTTTGCCTGAAATCCCCACCTAGTAACATAACTTTTCCACCGAAAGAATTCTGGTTGTTCATTATTTCCTTTAGCACTCTGTCAATGGCAGTCAAAGCAATTCCTGGTGCCATAGTTGCTTCATCCCAAATTATGATTTTGGCTGATCTAATGATGGTGGCTTCGAGAGAATTCAATCTTATATTTGAAACGGATGTTTCGTTTAAAGGGGGTACCAACTTGAATTGGTTAAAATATGTTTTACCTCCTTCCAATAAGTTTGCAGCAATGCCAGTAGACGCAATAGGTAATGCAATATTTTTTCCTCCACGCACTGTACACAGAATAGTCTTATACAAATAAGTTTTTCCTGTGCCTCCTGGCCCATCCAGAAAAAAACATGTTTCTGGGACTTCATTGTTTATTGATGCAATTATATTGTCATAACACTGTCTTTGCTCGGTATTCAAACTATTTATCATTTCTTTGCTTTTTTCTTTCTCTAGCTCATGATCATAGATATCAGTATGGTTGATTGGTAGGATATCATTTACTGGCATCGGGAGATTGTATTTAAGGCAAGAGCTATGACTTGCTTCTAAGGTGTTGTTAATTTCTATTAGAGTCAAATTTTTACAACGTTCACAGTTATCTGTATGACCTATTTTGTGGCTGTTTGCAAAGTCTTCCCAAAGATGAGATAGGTATTTTTCAAATAATTCCTTAGCATTAGATGGGGAAGCAAATATTAGAATATATGAGAATAAGTCCCTTAAATTTTTAGGCATGCTAAAATTGACAGCTTCAGCTAAAGTTTTATCCCAAATTTCGTCATTTTTTATCAAGCCTTTTTGCACAGCCGCTTCATGAAACGTATCATAATTAGTACCATCAATCGTTTTTAAATCATCATAAGATGTAGCACCAGGTACATGAAGCAGAAGAAGTCTTAAACAATACCTTTCAGGATCACAACCCAGATTTACAAAATACATTCGACCAATTATATTATGTCTGTCTTGCTGTCTGCGAATCCATTTCCTTGTTTTTTTATTAAAAACATAATTTTTAGGTATATTGCTATAGTAAATTAATCTAGCATTTTCATCTTCCGCGTTTAACTTAAACCATGCTGTCAACATTGTATCTTTCACAGCAGTTTGTAACAGATTGTCTGTATTTCTGTTTAGTGAATTTGGATGGAAGACAATGCTTTGATGTTCAGGAAGGTGAACATGCAATCGTATTATAGTGTGCGACTGTTTGTGCATGTCATTTCCAAGTATTCGCCACATGGCTTCTGGTGCACTTACATATCTACTATCTAAGTGCTTCTGTATTTTGTTAAAATTTTTGTTTCTTTCTGTGATTTGTACATTTGCACAATCATGCCCTTTATACACATATTTAAAAAGATATTTAACACTTTTGACTGTAGCGCAAACTTCCACATTGATATGGCAGTTGTATTTTAACAAAAGATATGGATTATAAGGAACCACCCATGTATTGTCAATTACTTTATTTCTCACGGACAAATCATTACCATTATTTCTTCGGCGGTATTGAGGGTATCCATCTTTGTTAGCTAAAGTTTCATTTTGAAAGGATTTAGGATAGTTTTTAGTACACTTATTTTCCTTCATACACGGTGAGTTTAAATTACACTCACCACAGGGTCCATGAATCATATGTTTTGTAACAGCTGTGTGTAAAGTACGAAATTTGTCTTTATCTGGCAACTCAGCCGATACAATTTGGTCTATATGTTCTGGTAATTTTGAAGTATCTTGTTCTTTTAATATCAGTAGGATGTGAGCATGGGGTAGTCCCCTTTTTTGAAACTCAATTACATATATGTTGCCTACTGGGATGCCAAAAATATGTTTTTTGTTTATATCATCCATAAGTTCTGTTAGCTTTAATTGAAAAACTCTAGAAACTAAATCTGGATGATTTTCAACGGACTGTCCATTTAAATTTTGAGTAATTTCTTCCCATTTTGGATTACAGGTTATTGTAATAAAAAGATCAGGTTTACCATAGTTCCTCACTATTGACATAGCGTCTTGGTAGTTTTGCATCATATTTCGTGGACTTCCTTGAAATGTTGATGGCAAAATGAATGGCTTTCCAGGGGGAAACAATTCATTGTCTTCTGACAAACGAATCTGGTCCATTAAACCTTTGTACTGTTCAATTCTAGTTGAGATTGATTCTGTCGAATGAAATTTAATCTGTTTGCCTCAATTTTGGTGTAGGCATCAACAATATATTGTTGTGTGAGTTTTCCTCCACACAATAAAGGATTAAATTCATCACGTACAGAAAGTCGATATTGATAATATTGCATCTGAGTGACTCTTTTTCTTGGATTTAAATCTTTATTTTTAATATTTTGGAGACATGATGGCTTATCATTCAGTGGAATATTTATTCCCCAACTTTGATCGCCGTATGGGAAGAACATTGGATATACCATTGGTTCCAAATTTGGGTCCAAAATGCTAATTCTCTGAGTCCTTCTCTTATTGGTTGTGTTGTTAGCACGACAATGAATCAGTAAATCACGGTGAAGAGGTGGTTCGCCATCCGTATTCTCGAAAATAACAGCAACCTCATTACATCTTGCAGAGTTATATCTTCTTTCATCATATTTTCGGTCTTGAATAATTGCCATCGTCACATCAGATGAAACAGCGTTATTCATTAATGTGTCCTGCATGCATTCTTGCTCCACTTCATACATCATTTTGCATGCTTCTGCAAATGGATTATACTTTGACATGAATGAGCCTAATATTTGTAGTAAATGTTCATTGCATCCAGAGTTTTCTTTGATTTTCATTCTTTGAGCTGTAGCCTCATCAGGATCAAGTATATACAGCTGAGCATATTTACGCTGTTCTCCATTTTCAGGATGTAATGTACCAGCACGATGATAAATAGTGCCATTAATTCTAAAACAATAAGGTCCATAACCTGCAGGAGGAACTATTTGCGCTCCCATAGAAGCAAAAGACAGCGAGCTGTTAATAGAACGAATATTGTCCATAAAGTTATCGGAATAATTATGATTATTAGTCATTAGCTGTTCAATTAATAAGGCATTTTGAATCTGTTCTAATATAACTTTCCCTTTTGAGCAGCATTTAGAAAACATTTTATCAGAAGGCCGCTCTCCGACAAAGTGTTTAGCACCACAAAATTCACAAACCTCACTAAGACTGCCACATGAGTGTAATTTTATTTCGTTTTCATTGTTTACAACTTTTAAGGCATCAGGCACTGAAGTGATGGGTTGTAAAATATTATTTACATCACTATCCTTTTTCCCCTTTACCTTGTGTTGGTCTTTTGATTCACGTCTGCCAGTTAATGATTTTCTTTTCCTATTCTTTGTTGGACGGCCATGTTTGTGGGTTGCAGAAGTTGTGTCCTTTTTAATTGGAGAATGGGTCACACTATCTTGTTTTGAGTTATTATCATTTTGTGTATTTCCATCCTTGTGGTTAAGTGTTACCTGTGTTAATTGTTTTTTATGAAATGTCGATTCACATTTGCCAGATAATGCTTTTCTTTTCTTATTCTTTGTTGGACAACCACGTTTGTGGGTTGAGGAAGCTGCGTCCTTTTTAATTGGAGAATGGGCCACACTATCTTGTTTACATTCATTATCATTTTGTGTATCTACATCCTTGTGTTGAAGTTTTACCTGTGTTAATTGTTTTTTATGAGAAGTCGATTCACGTCTGCCAGATAATGATTTTCTTTTCCTATTCTTTGTTGGACGGCCACGTTTGTGGGTTGAGGAAGTTGCGTCCTTTTTAATTGGAGAATGAGTCACTCTATCTTGTTTTGATCCTTAATCATTTTGTGTATCTACATCCTTGTGGTTAAGTGTTACCTGTGTTAATTGTTTTTTATGAAATGTCGATTCACATTTGCCAGATAATGCTTTTCTTTTCTTATTCTTTGTTGGACAACCACGTTTGTGGGTTGAGGAAGCTGCGTCCTTTTTAATTGGAGAATGGGCCACACTATCTTGTTTACATTCATTATCATTTTGTGTATCTACATCCTTGTGTTGAAGTTTTACCTGTGTTAATTGTTTTTTATGAGAAGTCGATTCACGTCTGCCAGATAATGATTTTCTTTTCCTATTCTTTGTTGGACGGCCACGTTTGTGGGTTGAGGAAGTTGCGTCTTTTTTAATTGGATAATGAGTCACTCTATCTTGTTTTGATCCATAATAATTTTGTGTATCTCCATCCTTGTAGTTAAGGGGAAAACACTTGTTTTTCAACTGGAGCAAATCACTATTCATAGAATTTGGTTTCATTGATTTGTGTTTGTGAGATGTTTCATGTCTGCCAGAAAATGTTGTTCTTTTTCTATTAGTTGATGGACGGCCACATTTGGGTTTTTGTAAGGTTACATCATCTTGATTATCAGAATCTTGATTATCAATTAAAACATCGTAATGCCCAGCATCCAAATTACCTGAGAATAGTAGTTTGTATACTGTTGTGCCTTCACCAACTGTTACATAAGAATCCTTGTCCTCAGCAAATATTTTGAATTGACAGTTAAGAAGTCTTGCTGCAGCTTCAATTTCAACGTTACCGGCGTATTCCCCATCTTTAGTCATTAGATCTCTGTAATCTGTTGCGTTTTGTACCGTTAGTCTATATGTCTTATCCCCTACTATAAAAGGGCAATAGAAGTCCCAATGATTTACAACTTCATCAACTACTTTGGATCGTATTTCACTGTATCTAGATTGAGATGTATAACGTAAAAATGAGATACTCCTAAACAAACAGTTTCCATCACCAACTATATAATGAACCAAAAAGTTATGCATTTTCAGACCAATATATAAAAATATATACTCCTAAGTATTTAATTTAAGGTTCACAGTAATTTTCAAATAACAAATTTTGGCTGTAAAAACCACTCACCACTTAAATACACAACTTAAGAAACACACACATAACCTAAGGGACACACTTTAAACACAAATCCCAAATGTAAACAACAAAACTATGAGAATTCTTGGATTCAACAAAGCAACAATCAGCTGTTAAATTAATAATTAGCTGTTAAATTAATAACACGTGTACCATATGATTAGAAACAGAATACTGGCAAACCTACCCCTTTTCAATGTTATGTATTTCTTACGAAGAACATGTTTTTTTCACTTTTTCACCATAAATACTAACAAACATCAACCTTCCATATTTTTTGGCAAATCTACATGTCTAAAGCTTTCCAACAACACATTAATTATTAAAATCGGTCCAGTGGAACTCTAGATTTAGTTGTACAAAGTTTAACTAAAATATATCTAACTCAGTATTTTTTCAACGCAGAAAATGTGTGGTAGCTTTGGTTTTTTGCAAATAACTTTTAAACGGTGAGGAAATCGACTAAAGTGGAAGGTGATTTTCTGAAAGAGAATTAAATTTCCTACAAATGGCTATTAAGCATTTCTTGAAAAACCTCAAAAAAGGCAGCTAAAAATTAACTTAAAATAAAAAATTTGTGAAAACCCGTTTTCAATGTATTTCTTATGGAGAACAGGTTTTTTGACTTTTTCACCATAAATACAAAAAAAACATCAAACTTTCATATTTTTTGGCAAATCTACATGTCGGAAGCTTTCCAACAACACATTAATTATTAAAATCGGTCCAGTGGAACTCTAGATTTAGTTGGTCGAAGATTTTCAAAACTGAATTATTATAACAATAGATTAAGTCAGCTCTTTAATATGGGTTAGTGATTGACGTCATGCTTTATGTAAAGTTTTCGACAAATAAATGCTTGAATCTTGAAAGAATACGCAGCTGTAACTCACGCCCGACCGTCAAATTTCGAGTGTCAATATCTAAAAAATAAGTCAATTTTGCTTCTAAATGAAATAAATAAGGCCTAATTCATAATTAACTACAGGGTGCGGCAGCATAACTTCCTTTTTTAAAATGCGCGCCATTCAATTAGTTGATGTCATAGCGGAGCGCTAGCGGTCTCGTTCAAGAGGGGGTACTGTGAAGTTTTGTCCCGACACGGTTCAGTCGCCATCATGCGTTGGAATAGTGAGGAGCGTGCCTTTGCCGTTGAGGCCTACTTTTCAAACGGATGTTCAGTTATTGCAACACAGCGTGCATTTCGGAATCGCTTTAATTTAGCCCCGTTGGCTCCCGTCCCAGACCGCAAATCAATTGTTACATGGGTCACTACATTCAGACAAACTGCAAGTGCGACAAAACGAAGAACTGGAGTCCCTCGGCCTGTTAGATCACCTGAGAACATTGAAGCAGTGAGAGCATCAATGTTGCGATCACCACGGCGTTCTGCGCGCAAACACGCATCTGCCCTTGGACTATCCGATCGTTCTGTGAGAAGAATTCTTCGTGATGATCTTCATTTTCATCCCTATAAGATGGCGATAGTGCAGGAACTTTCAAAACGTGACCTCAATTCTCGGATGAACGCGTGTGAGCTTCTTCTTGATGTCGTTCCCGAGGGTGCTATTGTTTTTTTTAGCGATGAAGCCCATTTTCATTTGTGTGGGTCGGTTAACAAACAAAACATGCGCTACTGGGCTGACACCAACCCTCGAGAATTGCATCAAAGGCCTTTGCATTCACCCAAAGTCACAGTGTGGTGTGAATTTCCTCAGCTGGAATTATTGGTCCCTGGTTTTTTGAGGAAAATGAGGTTACAGTGACAGTGAATTCGGACCGGTATGTAAACATGCTACAGAATTTTTTTTCCCACTGCTAGAAGAGTTGGATTTGGGGGACACTTGGTTCCAACAAGACGGTGCAACAGCACACACTTCAAGAGCATCGATGGCTGTTTTGAGGGAACACTTTCCAGAGCGCCTTATCTCAATTAGAGGCGATTTGGAATGGCCGGCACGCTCTCTCGATCTGTCCCCTTGTGATTTTTTTCTATGGGTTTTTTTGAAATCCCGTGTTTATGTGAACCGTCCAAGAACCCTACAAGATTTGAAGACCAATATCCAAGAAGAAATTGCCAACATAACACCTGCTATGCTAACAAGAGTCATGACAAACGCCAGAAATCGGTTTACGCAATGTATGGAGAATGAGGGACGTCACCTAACAGATTTGATCTTCAAAACAATGTAAATAAAAACTTTATACATGTACCTACATTATAAAAAATAAATAAATATTTTCCGATGCATACAATAGTTTTTATTGAGTTTTGAAAAAAGGAAGTTATGCTGCCGCACCCTGTATGATAAATAAATATCGTAAAAAAATATGTTTTTAAAGTTATTATGCAAGTAACATATAAAACAACGAACCGTTCTTTGATGGAATAAATAGTTAAAAATTGCCGTCACGTAGAAGTTCTGTTATAGTAGGTGAATGGGTTAAAGAAAATATGTTTTCTCCTTTATATTTTATTAATGGGCATTTAATAGTTTCACGTTTAGCAAGTGATGAGAGTAGAAATAATGGGTGGGATGAATAAAACTAGCAAAAGGTAGGTTAGATCGATCTAACTAGTTGTAGCAAGAACTAAAAACCATACGAATAACCTATTTATATTTTGGCTTTGATCGATCCAAGGTCCGACTGGAATGTTGTTAGCTATTGCTAAGTTCTTAGCATTTCCTAACCTCTAGTAATTTCTAGCATGTCTGTACAGACACGATGCTTAAGCGGCAGGAAGCTCGTTGTAGTTTCAAATTTGTGCAGTAGGAATCTGTGTACACTTGTCTGTTGAAGTAAGTTGCTTTTGAAATCACTTTGGTTAATTCTTATTGTATACATTTAAGAAAATCATTACTCGTAATGTCGTCCGATAAAGATTCCTTGGATGCCGATGTCGGAGATAAGCAGCTAGACAGAGATCTTCTTATACAGTTGATAAAACAGTATCCGATATTAATGGAGAAGACTCAAATTCCATGCGTTATAGTAGCAAAGAAGTGATTTTGGGAATCAGTCATGGAAAAATCTGTAAAGCTGAGTGGAAAACAAGTGCCATTGTCTCAGTTAAAAAAACGAAAAATGTTAAGCAACATGAAAACAGCAGTTGAAAAGGAACCTATATGAAAGCTTCGGGGAACAAAAAAATAATATTACAAGCCTAGGAAAAGGATATGTTGGAGGTAATGGAACAAGAGTTAAATCCTACAATTGTTAAAATCCCATGTGTCCTGTCAGTAGGAATAGGCTTAAATAAGAGAAAAGTGAAAACTCTCAACAGACTCAAAAAAAAAAAAAAAAACATCCAGCGTGAACCTCTATAAATGCAATAAACGTAACTGACTAGGAAGGTATCAAACATGTATCCACAGCTGCATTTAAGAAAATTAAAAGGAATAAAAAAAAGTTTCTACATTTGAATTAGCCGAAAAATCAACACTTACTTTGCCAGAATTTCAACGTGTAGTTTTGTTACAGCAATTTGAAATAAATTAAATAGAAATAGAGAAAAGGGAAGCAGAAAGAAATACAAATTACATGACCAATATGTGCTGGTTAATTTTCAGAGGACGGTCAGCTTTTAGAGGAAAGCACTCAAACAAATTCTGACTTGGAGAATGTTTAGTTTGACAAGTTGCCCTGAGTCCAAATAACTTGGAAAGTGGTTCCAAGTTTGCTGTTTGAAAATATATGTGATAATTCACATTTTTGTAAAGCAGCATTTTTTTAAATTGGGCGTTTTAGACCTTTTTCTAATAAAATTAGCATCTCTGTACCCTGCCTAACAAAACAGGCGGTCTTTTTCTAAGACCGTGAAGATAAATCTAATGTTCATATGAAAATGGTTAGCAAAACCTAAACTATCTGGAATTCCAACCTTTTTCTAAGGGTTAGCAAAAGCTAACAGTTTTATTCATAAACTTCTTAGCAAATGCTAACAATTTCCTTAGTTATAGCTTTTTACTAAATTTTATTCACTCCACCCAATGGCAGAACAGGACCCATCAGTGGCAGCTCCTGAGTTACTAGACGGGGTTCACACCTAACTATGAAGTATCCCTTTAAAAAATATAAAATAATAAGAAAAGAAATATGAGAGGTCTAAGAATGTATGATGGCATATGATCACTTATTTATCTCTGAAAATGGTTTAAGTTACACTTAAAATTATCGCTTAAAATACTGGGTTTTTGTGTTCTTTTATAACCATATTAACCCTTTCGATGCCGGGCATTTTTTCCCTTGGTATGCGAGAAATGCCGGGGGTATTTGTAGTGAATATGCATAGTTTATGTTATTTTGTTCTAACTTTGTTATTTTTCAATATATTTTCATAATTATTTTTTGGTTTTTCTTGTTTTGAAATGCTCTTTTTACTACTTATATATTTTCTTAAATAAAATATTGGTTTTAATTTGTAAAATCAACTTTTTTTAAAAATTAAAATTTTTTTTTTAATTTTTCAATTTAGAAACTTTTTAGACCATACAAAAAAAATACTAGGGCTATAAAAGTGACTTTATTTGAAAGAACATTTAATTACTAACATGCATACCAAATTTCAAAGTCTTACCTAGAAAATCCCAGGATTTATCGTAATTTTTTTCGACAGTACAAAATCAGATATTTGTCACATTTGAGCGATAATTTCAAGAGTGACAAATATATTTCAACAAACGCATATTTAAAAGATGTTTAAAACACTTTTTCTGAGTACTATAATCAATTATCAACAGATTGGTACCGTATATATGGCATATTAACGAAAATGCCTTATCGAAAAAAAAAATTACGAGCGGTCCGATATATCGGACCGCGGCATTTTTAGCGTAACTACCGCGGTCCGATATATCGGACAGCGGCATCGAAAGGGTTAAACATATAATTTATTGAAAAATTAGATCCATCATAACTGTAAATTATACTGTTAAAATGTTCTTACAAATTAAAATTTAATAGTTGGAACACCTAAAAAATTTATTATAATGTAAAATTCTTTCCAAATTGGGATATTTGTTAGTGATTTATTAGTGACAATAATTGTATTATTGAGTTATAAAATACAATTTTATAATTTCAGATCAATGACTTTAATATTACCTAATTAATAACTAAACATACAATACTGTAGTTTTATAAATAATATTTTGTTAATTTTGTTCCAAAACTGTATTTAATAAAAAAAGTTAAATGTTAGTCTGGTTAGTACTTGAGAACACTTACTATATACCCCCTCTAAATGCCCTAAAAACAAAACATAGTATGGTGGATGCGATGGCCATAACCATATTAAGTGTATGGATGTGTGGGAGGGTCATCACCACCGTATGTATATGATTTACTTGAGTTCTATAACCAATGATCTTAGATTTGGTTTTAGATCGTTGCTTTATAATTCAATTCAATATCTTTAATAGTACAAGTAAACGTCACACAACACAAATATATTGTAATTTACTGAATATGTACCAACATGTATTATACTAATTAATATCACATAATGTTTACAATAGTTAAATAAACAGGTGGCATTGTCATTTAATAAATTATATCTAGTTACATCTTAACCACTAAAATACATTCTAAAGATTTATAACTAAGACAATGACAATAAAAGATAATTACATACATACATACATACATACATACATATCCGGAAACCCGCTCCAGTTCACTCCTGGGTTCGGGCGTTCACCAAGCCTCTCCATTCCTGTTTGTTATTCCACATCTCTCTTCTCATCACCTCCCCCCACACAACCCCCCTCTTCTCCACATCGACTTTCACGCCATCCAACCATCTTCCCCTAGGTCTTCCTCTGGGTCTTCTGCCCACCACTTCCATCTCCTCCATTCTTCTAGGTATTCTTTCTTGTCTCATCCTCTTCACATGCCCGTACCATCTTAACCGTGACCTCTCCACCCCCATTCTCAAACTCTCTTCAGTTAAACCTCTTCTTATCTCGTCATTCTGGATCCTATCTCTTCGTGTTTTGCCTTTGATGGCTCTTAGAAATCTCATCTCCCCCGCTTGTATCCTACTCCACTCCCTTTCCGATAATCTCCACGTCTCAGCTCCATACGTCACCATGGGTTTATAATAAGTTTTAAACATTGCTACCTTGGCCCTTTGTGGTACACTTCCATCCCATACCAGGTGTTTCACGCTTCCAAAAAACCTACCACCCATTTCCAATCTGTTACTTATTTCTTGCTCCATTTTCCCATTGCTCGATAACACTGTTCCCAAATACTTAAACTCCTCCACCTTCTTCAAGCTCTCCCCATTCAACTCCACGACCCCTCCCAGGTCCGTATCTCTACCCACCACCATCACCTCACTCTTCTCCATGCTCACCTTCAGACCTCTCTCCATCATCTTTACACTCCACTTATTCAATACCTCCTGCACTTCTTCTATACTTTCCCCCCACAACATAATGTCCGCAAACAACATCGCATTCACCCCTCCTCCTACATCCTCCTTAATTTCCCTCAGCATCACCTCCATTATTACATTGAACAAAACTGGTGATAAAACACTCCCTTGCTTCAGCCCCTTTTTTACTTCAAACCACTCAGTATTCCCCATACTAGTTCTAACCCTACATCTATGTGTCCTATATAACTCCTTCATCCATCCAATCATTCTTTCATCTATTCCTATCCTCCTCAAGCTCTCCCATATACTACTTCTGTTAACAGTATCATATGCTTTTTCCACATCTATGAACACCATGAACAACTTCTTGTCATATTCCCAATACTTCTCGATCATTTGCCGCACTGCAAAAATCAGATCTATGGTGCTTCTTCCTTTCCTGAACCCATGTTGTTCCTCACCCATCTGTTCCTCCACTGTTCCTTCTATCCTGTTTAACAATATTCTCTCAAACACCTTGGTCACCTGGCTCGTCAAAGTTATTCCTCTATAGTTTTTACACTCTCTTCTGCTCCCCTTCTTGTGCAGTGTTATAATTTCTCCCTTTCCCCAATCGTCCGGTACTCTTCTACTCCTCCATACACATCCAAACACCCTCTGCAGCCAATGTATTCCTATAGGACCCAATGTTTTGATCATGTCTATTGATATCTCATCCGGTCCTGCAGACTTCCCATTTTTCACTCTTTTCAAAGCATCCTCTGTCTCCTTCCAACTTATACCTTCCAAACCCTCCAGATAATAATCGTTGTCTTCTTCCTCCCCATCAATATACCCTTCATTCAGTAGTTTTTGAAAATAATTTTTCCACACTCCTTTGATTTCTTCACCCCCCACCAGCTCTCCGTCTTCTCTTTTCATCGTCAGGGCACTCTCTGTTTTCCTTTTCTTGTTTTTCATCATGCTGTAAAATAGCTTTTTGTTTCCTTCCATATCCCTCTCCAACTTATCTGTGAATGACTCCCAAGCTCTCTCCTTCGCTTCTCTTACTATCTCTCCACTTTCCCTCTTTTTCCTTATGTAGTCCTCTCTATCTGCCTGGGATCTTGACTTCCACCATTTCCTCCAAGCTCTATTCTTTTCCTTTACCCCCCGTCTTGTCTCCTCATTCCACCAACACGTTTGCTTATCTCTCTTCCTTCCCGATGTTCTTCCACATACCCTTTCCGCTGCGCTTACCAGTGACTCTTTGAAGAGCTTCCATTCACTTTCCACATCACCTACTTCCGTCCTCGGTAAGTGTTGTTTCACTATCCTCTTGAATTCTTCTCTTTTTTCCTCCTCCAGTAATTTCCAGCATTTTATTCTTCTTATAGGTTTGCTTGTCGCAACTTCTTTCATTTTAATCCGAAACACCCCGACCAGCAGCCTGTGGTCCCCACCCATACTCACGCTGGGTATCACCTTCACATCCAGGATTTTCCCCCCCCATTCCCTGTCCATTATGATGTAGTCGATGACACTCTTTTGTACCCCATCCCAGCTGTATCTCGTCACCATATGACTCTCTCTCTTTCGGAATTTCCCGTTTCCAATCGTCAACGCATTCCTTTGACACATATCCAGCAATCTCCTCCCTTCCACATTCCTATTCCCATATCCAAAACTCCCCATCACCTCCTCATATCCCTTCCTATCAACACCAATTTGGGCGTTTAGATCACCCATTAGTAAGTTCACATTTCCTATTTGGTCTTCCATTTGTTCTTCAAACACTTCCTTTTCCTGCTCTGTGCATCCTGTCTGCGGTGCATAAACTTGCATTAATCTTATTTCCCTGTTTCCTTCTCTTATTCTTATTATTATCAACCTATCCGATATATATTCAACTCCTTCCACCTTCTCCTTCATCCTCTTATTAACCATAATAGCAACTCCATTCCTTCTGTTCCTGCCTCCACTCCAATACAACATCCCTCCCCCTCTTATCTCCTTTTCTCCTTGTCCATTCCATTTCGTCTCACTTAAGCCCAACAAATCCAGCCTCCTCTCATTCATCACATCTATTAGTTCTTCCACCTTGCCTGTTAATGTCAATATGTTCAATGTACCAATTCTCATCCTGTTTCGTTTCCGGTCCGTATCCTTTAATCCATCCTTCCGAGGCTTAGTTCCATTGTTGAAAGCAGTTTTAGACTTCACCACCGGCTTGCTGGGCCTGACGTGGTTGTTTCACCAGAGCCCCGTTAGCCGTCACTGTTTCAGGGTTCTTATCAGACCGGACCAGCTACCTTGGAGGTGCCAGGGACAAGTCCCCGCTGGTATACGCTCTTGATAAGCTATCCCCTACTTTAGTGCCGTTGCCCGCCTCCCACGAGTAAATACATATAAAAGATAATTTTATATGTATTTAATATTTAATATAATAAATACATATAAATAAATATAAAATAAATAAATAAATAAAAGATAATTCACAAGTTAAAATCAGCAATTAAAAACAATATTGTCAGTGAATGGATAAGAATCTGCACATGCTCAGCAAACACAATTTTGTTAAGAACTCATTAATAGAGTAAAAAGGTGACCCATTAAATACTCACATAGCAGCGTCTTGAACTTTTGTACGAATTTATCTTGTTTAAGATATAGTGGCATTTTATTAAACAGATTTATTCTCATGTAGTTAAGAGATTTCTGAAAAGAAGCCGTCTTATGTGAAGGTAAATTTAAATTATGAATATTTCTCGTGGTGTAGGTGGGTTGTCTATTGTCAGGGAATAAATCTGGATTTTGTTTTACAAAGAGAAGCGTTTGATAGATATAAATACATGGGAATGGTAGAATGTTAAGTTTAGAAAAAACTGTTTACATGAGAATCTATTGGAGGCCTTAGCAATTACACAAATTATCATTTTTTTTATTTTAAAAATAGCATGCATGAGTTGAGTTCCCTCATAGAATGACACCATATATTAAGTGAGAATATGTTAAAGTAAAAGACAGGTTTAAAACACTAAACAGAAGTTATTAACAAAAGTTGACATAATTAATTACAACTTCTTTGTTACAACAATTCTCCTAAAATATATTTAAATAAAAACATCAGCTGGTTGAAAATAATAATTAAATTGAGTTGAAGTGTATAGAGTAACATTTAATAAATGATATATTTCATATATCTTAACACTTTCCCTCATTTTGAAATGTTATCTTGAGACCTCAGGCCAATAGCATCACACAGTATTTTAAGTCTAGGTTTAGGTAAAAGTTTTGTAAAACAATCTGCTAACTGAAACTCCGTTGGAATATATTTCACGCTGATTTTGCCTTCAGAAACCAACTCTCTTATGAAGTTTTATAAATAATATTTTGTTAATTTTGTTCCAAAACTGTATTTAATAAAAAAAAGTTAAATGTTAGTCTGGTTAGTACTTGAGAACTCTTACTATATACCCCCTCTAAATGCCCTAAAAACAAAACATTGTATGGTGGAAAAACAAAACTCTTATGTGCTTCGTTCTTCGGTGGTTTTCCGGATTTTCTGCTAAATGTGTGGCTGCAATGTTGTCTATATTCAAGATGGGCTTCTTCTTGAGTGTAGTGATTTCATTCAGCTGTCTTGTTAACCATATAATTTCTCTAGATGCTTCGCTAGCTGCTACAATCTCTGCTTCCGTACTTGAGATTGCGACTGAAGTTTTTTTGATGCTAAACCAGCTGATAGCACCACCACTGTACATAATATCAGCCCCTGAAGTTGAATGGCCTGTTGAGTTGTCTCCTGCGTGATCTGCATCACTGTAACATTCGAGTATTCCTGATTCATGTTTGAACTTGTACTCTAAAGCTATTGACACATCAAACTGCCTCAACTTTATTTTCTCATTCGCTGCAACGCTTAACAACGCTCTTATTGTTCCTAGCCTCGGAACGTGACTGAACGTCTCAAAGAAGTATTCTCCTTTCTTCTGTGAGTACCCTTTTATCACAAGTCTTGCTTTGAATCTATCAATCGAACCATTTGGATTTGTTTTGACTTTATAAATCCATTTGCATGGAATACATTTCTTGCCAGTTGGTAGATTTTCAAGTTTCCAAGTCTGATTTGTCTTATGTGATATTATTTCATCATCCATGGCCTTCTTCCATTCTTCTTGATAATCACAGCTTATGGCTTCTTTGAAATATTCCGGTTCTTTAATATAATTTAAACTCGACTCTGCGAGCATTACATAGTCGTCCAATCTTCTGGGTTTTTCCATGTCTTCACGGTTTCTAAAGTTGTACTTTGATTCTTGTCTTTCAGTTTCTGGTTCCGTTTCGGTTTCAGAGTCTCCCTCATCGACGATTTCTTCATTTTCTTGAGGTTTGTTCGTATCTGAAAGCTTTGGTGCAAGAGAAATGAATTTTTCCTGACGTAATGGTTTCTCTTCAAAAACAACATCTCTGGGCCTGACTAAAGTATTATTTTCTTTACACCATATCCTGTAGCCATCATTGCTGTCGTAGCCTATAAGTATACTTTTCACAGCCTTTTTGTCCATCTTCCTTCGTTTTGGTTATGGGACATGTGCGTAGCAGGTACATCCTAAGATTCTCAGGTGTTTCAAGGTGGATTTCCTACCTGTCCAAAGCTCAAATGGGAATTTATCTGGTTTACTATATGGACCTGTTCTATTTAGAATGTATGCAGCTGAATTTATCATTTTAGCCCATAACCCCTGAGGAATAGTCTCGTGAGCATGCATCATAGCACGTGCAGTCTACAATGGTCCGGTTGTCACTCTCACTACACCCATTTTGCTCTGGTGTGTAAGGCATGGTTAATCTTTGCTTGATCTCATATTCCTGTAAAATTGTTCTCACATAATTATTATCGAACTCCCCTCCGTTGTCGCTTATCATCTCCTTGATTACTTTCCCTGCTGTAAGGCTCTCAGATAAAAACACTTTCAACTTCTCTACAAGTTCAGATTTCTGTTTCATAAAGTAAATTTCACGGTATCTGGAAAAAACATCTTTGAACAACACAAAATATCGACATCCTGACATTGAGTACGTGAATGGACCGCAGACGTCTCCAGGTTGAGTTGCTCGATCTTGTGTACCAAACTTCAATCTATGGCTTTTACCATAAATGCAGCCTTCACACAACTCACTGTCCAATTTTAGATCAACTCCAAGCTCTCGTTTAACCAAAGTCTTCACATGTCGCTTATTTTTATGTCCTAGCCGCTCATGATAAATCTGTAACAAGTTTTCATCAGAAGTAAGACTGTTAACATGAATGAGATTATCAGGTTGTACATTTTTCACATCAAGCCTGTAAAGTCCTCCCTTCCTTGTACGTGATCCTATTAGTTTCACTTCTCCGTTCACTTTCAAGACACATGTCTCTGCGGTTTAAACAAACTCACTCTTTGGAAGAAGATCTTGAGTGGCTAGTACAGAAAACAAGTTTTTCTTAATTTTAGGAACATACCAAACATCATTAAAAGTTATCTTTCCCTTTCTCCCGTTTACTGTAGCTTCCATCTCAATCGTACCTTTCCCTTGTGCACAAACAGCGTCTCCGTTTGCAGTAGTTACTGAGTGTTTCACCAAAAACGGTTCAAAAGTCTGAAACAAGTCATCTCTACTGGTTACATGATTTGTTGCTCTATTATCAACATACCAAAAATCATCTACCTGATCATTATCAGTTGGACTATTTACATGAGATACTGACATAAGATTCATACTCGTTCCTGAATCTTTGTTATTAGTCTTTACATGATTATTACTTGGTTTTGCCGGTCTACCATCCGACTTCCACTTAAAGCATTGTTTGACCTTGTGTCCTGAAAGTTTGCAAAAGTGACAAACGACTGATTTGACATTGTTACTTTTGCCTGATGGCCTCTGACCTAACCCTGAATTTTTACTTACATGATTCAATTTTGATTTAGCTGCCAAGACCTCACCTTTATTTTGTACATTTCTACTGTTTAAAGACTTTTCATATGCACAAAGTTGAGTTGTAAGACTTTCAATGGTTCTCTCAGAATTCGCCATTAACATCCAGCTACTTTTAAACGAGAAATACTCCTCAGGTAAAGTGCCTAGAATCTTACAGATCAGAAACAGTTCAGGTAAGTTAGCATTACTCTTAGCACCTTTCCTAACTTCCAACTTTAAACTATTCCATAAGTTTTTCAATTTAGACATATGGCTAGAAATATCATCATTAGGGTCTTTCTCATAGCTAAAGAACTTTAAGCATAAGTTGTAGGCCTTATCTTCTGAAACTCCATTGTATAGCCTATGTAATTCCAACCAAATGTCCCTACCATTTTAGAATCTCATAACTTTTTCAAGTGTTTCTTCTGTCATATTCATGGTAATAACTAAAAGTGCATTACCGCCAGCCTTGTTATAACTAGCTAATCTGACTCATTCTTAGCTTTGGTTTCCTTGTCTGCATCTGGACTTGGCTCACTCGGCTTCTGTAGATTTCCTTCTACCACCTCGTATGCTCCACATGGGCTTCTTAGTAATATGCAAACTTTGTATTTCCAAGTGGACCAGCTTTTACCATCAAAAAGTCCTATTTGTATTTTGGTCAACTCCATTGTTTACGTGTACTAATAAACAGGCTTTAGTTACGAAATAAACAATCTAGGCCTAACTTTTAATTAATAAAAACTCTTTTTAAACATTAATTAAAATATTTAACCACGCTCTGCGACCATGTTAAAGTAAAAGACAGGTTTAAAACACTAAACAGAAGTTATTAACAAAAGTTAACATAACTTTTTATTTTCATAATTAATTACAACTTCTTTGTTACAACAATTCTCCTAATATATATTTAAATAAAAACATCAGCTGGTTGAAAATAATAATTAAATTGAGTTGAAGTGTATAGAGTATCATTTAATAAATGACATGATATTTTATATATCTTAACAGAATATACATAGTAAATTATTAAAAGTGTTTTGATGTCTGTTATCTTTGATAAAATGAGAATATCATAGTGGGCTTTGTTTAACCCTTTGCCCTCGGATCACTTTTTAGAAAGTATTCCTCACAGATCGAAAGTCCACTTTAGTGGACACAGCCATTTTCCCATCTGGTGGGATTTTATTCTTACTGTTTGTTCCTTACAACTCGTAAGTCCACCTGAGTGGACACACTCATATTCCACGAACACTCTCAAGTCCACTATAATGGACAGCTGTTAAATAATGTTTTAAATCATGTATTACTCTATAAACAGTGCTGCAGCCTGTTTATAAAGTTTCAACTAAAGATCGTCATGACTACTGTTTGTTTCCCGCGCATCCCTCGCAACATTATTCAGTCTATAACCTCACTTTCATTGTTTATAACCAAGAGTGACCTACTGTAGTGTGATCATTTTAGAGTTTTGTTATTAGATCTAAATGTATAATAGTTAACTTTCAATAATATTTATAGTTTTTTAAAAGTAGTTTTTGTTATAGTTATTTATGTAATTAGTGTGTAGGTTGTTATATTATTTACTTGTACAATAATGGATGAAACTGAGAATCTAGACGATTTTAACACATTGGATGGACTCGAACGTGATTCTACACATGATAGTGATGTAGAATTAAATATTGGTGAAGAGTTTGAAGCGTTAGTTCATTCAGAAATCGACCGTGAATATAATGAAGATTCAGATGAAGAAAACGAAGATAATGAACAGCAAGGAGCAGTTGGAGTAGATGATGGTGATGAGTCTGTTACGGAGAACGGTGACTGGAGAGAATGGAAGGCAGGTGATTCACCTTTCATTAAGTTTCAATGGTCTAATAATAGTGGATACAAACCACCAAATCACATGACACCAAACACCCCATTAGATTATTTTCAATTATTTTTCACCGATGAGTTATTGAATGAAATTGTTAAGGAAACTAATAGGTATGCGAATGAAAAAATCATGAAACACACCCCTTTGAGAAAGCGATCTATATGGTGGACATGGAAAGATCTTACTTTAGAAGAAATGAAAGCTTTTTTAGGAGTCCTAATCAACATGGCTATGAATCCTAAACCTGAGATTGAAGATTATTTTTCAGTAGACTGGCTTGACTACCAGCCATTTTTTAAAGATGTGCTTTCCAAAGACAGGTTTAATCAGATTTTTTGGAATCTGCATGTGTCCCCCCTCCCCAAGGTCCTTCACAAGGAGCCTTAACTCGATTTGGCAAAGTTAGAAATGTTGTATTTTATATAGACCATAAATTTAGAGAACACTATGTTCCAAGAAACAAAGTCAGCATTGACGAAAGCTATAGGCTTTAAAGGAAAAGTGCTTTTCAAAGTGTACAATAAAGATAAACCAGTGAAATGGGGTATCAACATTTTTGTACTCTCTGAATCTTGTTCTGGATATATTTGTGCCTTAGAGCCATATTTTGGAAAAAACACCACAAGTAGGTTAGAGCGCCAAGATCTGCAGTCACCAGTACTGCACTTAGTGAACAAGATAAAAAGTACATATGGTGACATCGAGGGCCTGCATGTATTTTGTGATAGGACAAATTTAGAAGTGGCTAAGGATGATTTAAAAGTACACATTACCGGGACCATAATGAAAAATAGATTAGGTTTGCCTGATCAAGTTAGGCCTAACACAAAGAAAAAAAAATACCCCTCCACTCAAACTGAAAAAAGGTGACATCAAGTCTTTTAGGAAGGAAGATAAATACCATGTATTGATGTGGAAAGACTCTAATGACGTTACAATGCTTAGCACATTGTATGATAACACAACACAAACAGTGTAAAAAATGGCATTGTTGAACATGTTATAAAGCCTACTATGATATGTAAATACAACCAGTCAATGGGGAGAGGGGGTCGATATAGCTGACCATTACATTTCAAGCTATGCATTTACTCGCAAATCAGTGAAATGGTGGCGAAAAGTTTTTTTCTGGTTGCTCGAAACCAGTACTATACTCGAATGCTATAGTAAATGCATATTTGCTTTATAACATGAACCAGGGACAAGGCAAAGAGAGGCAAAGGAAATTCGTAAAAGATCTAGTCAGAGGGCTGGTTGGTAATGTCAGAAGCTCCAAGAAACAAGTAAGGCCGTCAGACATACAAGATGACGAAAGACTGAACGGTAAGCTACATGTTCTTGATATCTTACCATACGCAAAAGACTGTTGTGTATGCTGTGACAGGGGTGTTGGTGGGACTAGAAAGCGTACTAAGTACTGTTGCAAAACTTTTACATCAAATCCAGTAATGTGTGTTGAAAAATGTTTTGAAAAGTACCATACTTCAAAGAAACTCAAGGACTAAACAATAATACTGTTGTCATTTTATTTTTATTATATTATGCGTATTGATTATTATATTGTAATTTCTAACTTCATTTAAACAAGTAATTATTTCAACATGTAAATAAAGTTTTAATTTGTAACAAAAACGTGTTTTATTATGTGGGTTTTTTTAATGTTTAAATGCCTCTTACGTCATACCAGTTAAACAACACCAGAATAATTCCGAGCAGGTCTGAATGAGACAGCAATCCGTCCACTATAGTGGACATTCGATCTGGGAGGAACATATAAAGGTAAAATAATACAGCTGTTTAATAATGGGTTCCTGTCCTTTTTAGTGAACTTTCGAGGGCAAAGGGTTAAAGATGTACTGACGCTACTCACATGAGCTCCCAAGGTCAAAGTGTTCACATTATGGAGGCCTAAAATTTTCCTTTAACTGATGAAATCATCACTTGTCGAAGGTATGAATCGTCAGCTCTAAAACAATTTTGATAGTTTGAATGAAAATTAATAGCAAAAGTTTTGTCCTCATGAGCAGACCATTGATAAAAAACCATTTTTTTTAGTTCAAAATCTATAATAAGGTTATTTAGAAGGGTAACTCTACTTGAATTTTTTATGAAAATTGTAGTATCATCTGCGTAAGTGAAAGCTAGTGAGTAATATACTCTGTGGAAGATCATTGCTATAAATTATGAATAAAGTTGGGCCTAATATTCAACCCTGCATGACTTCTGACCCTGACTGAACTGCGAGGTGTACTGATGTTGTTTCTATCCCAATTATAACTTGTTGTTTGCGATTACTAAGATAGGAGAACCGATTGTTGGAGGAGAACCAATTTAGAACTTTACGTTTGATGCCATATTTAAAAGTTTAAGAATAAGAGGAGAACCGATTGTTGGAGGAGAACCAATTTAGAACTTTACGTTTGATGCCATATTTAATAAGTTTAAGAATAAGAAGCTTGTGATTCACACAGTCAAATGCCTTGGACAAGTCACAGAAAACTCCCACAGCAGAAGAAATCTCCTTAACAAAGGTATACAATGCAGATTGTATGTTTTTGTTCTTTTTGAACCTGAATTTGAAAATCATGCAGAGTATGATTATCTTCAAAGAAAGATTCTAAATGCTTTAGAGCAGCTTTTTAAAAAAATTTTGAGAAGGCAGGAAGAATTGATATAGGCCTATAGTTGTCAATATGTTTTGGATTACCTTTTTTAAAGACTGGAATGTTAGAAGAGTATTTTAAGTAATCTGGAAATAAACCTGTCTGGAATGACATATTTATTTTTTTTTTTTTTAACTTCACTCGCCAGTTGACATGGGCCTACAGGCCTGTGCGTCAACTTTATTCAACGAGTGAAGTACCGACCGTTGGCTCAGTGGGGATTCGAACCTTGGACCTTGCCCTCCGCAGTCCGAAGCCTTAGCCACTGAGCCACCACGCCGGCCTAAGGCTATTATGTGTGCATTTATTAAGGCACACATAATAAATGACATATTTATTATGTGTGTGAAAGGTAAAGCAATAATATGTACGCATTCTTTTAATAGAAAAGGAGGTATACTGTCCCAGCCAGCGGATCTAGATGGTTTTATCTCAGAAATAAATTTAAGAGTATAATTTATTAGAAGTGGTTCAAAACTAATGAAACCAGAAGTTTGTTAAGTTTTAAAAGCATTTAGAGCTTCTGGGATATCTGGACTGATATTAATCTACATATAGTACTAAAATAGTCGTTGAAAGCTGACAAGACAGTGACCCTGTCAGTAAGGATTTTAGCCATGACCTGCAAATGTATTGGTTTTTTTACGGTGACTCTTAATTTCTCTCTTTACTATGTCCTATGTTGTTTTCTGTTTGTTCCGTGAATTAAAAATTAAGTTTTTCTTGTGCATTTTTTTGGCTGCGTTTACATATTTTTAAAAAATCTTGTGCATTTTACATACAATAGAAAGTTAGCATCACAAGATTCTTTAGCTAGACTATGAAGCTCTCTTTTACATGCACATGAACTTTGTATGCCTTTAGTTATCCAACTTTTGTCTATTGGTTTTCTTTTGCATTTTTTAACCAAAGTAAAAGCTAAGTGAAAGTACGAACAAATTTTGAAAAACTTAAAGCTCAAATTAGCATTGTTTTCACTTCTTAAACTGTACATTTCCAGCTGTACAAAGCTGTTACTACTAGACAATCTTAAATTGGAAAAACACACATATTGCGCCAAGTGATTGGACATTTCTGTTTCAAACACAATACTATTACAAAGCTCAGAGTCTACGTCACTAATAATATTATCTATACATGAGGCTGATGTTGGTCCTATCCTAGTAGGATTTAAACAGTGAGGTTTAAGGTCATATAATTCTAATACAGATAAAAATTTGTTTCTATCTGGCCCAATACATGGTAAATTTATATTGAAGAACCCTAAATATAGTTGGTCGGTAGCGTAGTTGGTTCAATCCCAGCTTCATGTGCTAAAGGTTCTCAGTTCGATCCCAATCAGAGTCAATACATTTTGAGAAGGATCAGCTGATAATCACCGGCTGTTCATTTGTCATTGGGCTATTAATTAATGACACTTTCTAAGGAATAGTCGGCCTTAGTTTGTAACACTGACTACATTCGTTCATCTACACTCATTCGAAATTCATTTTCGCCCATATCTTGACGATCGGCGTCTTATGAATAAATAAAATAAAAAAAATAAAATAACAGAATTAAGATGTGTTTAGGAAACTTTAATTTAATAAATTTTAACGTTTTGAAAAAACATTCTAACTGATTCTTGCTTATGAGGTGGCCTGTATACTCCAAACAATACTACATTTAAGGGACACATGAGAGTAGCTACACAGCACTGCAACACAGCTGGGACATTAAATATAGATATACCATCTATTGCATTAAACAACAGAGATTCACCTACTAACAGACAAACCTCCCCTTGTATACGATCAGGTCTTAGGTGCTATGCAGCCAGATTATAACCATCTATCTAATAGCAACAAGTTATCTTCTTTTAAACAGTGCTCTGTTAATATAAGTATGTTAGGAGCAGTTTTAAGACTAGTCATTAACATATTAACTCTTCCACCTTAATCAGAGAAGTTAAGCCTTGAATATTAAAATGAAAAGGATAATTGTATACAATGAAAAGGAGAAGCTTCTTAATGATAGCTTGGTGTAAGTAACAACACACCAAGCTCATATGGGCGGGCAAGTGGGTACATATCACTTCTCATATGGAGGGGGGATAAGTACCACTGTAGGTGTATGGACAGGTAGGTGGGTCAATACCATCGTGTTTGAGTGTGTCGTCCATTTTCAACAGGAATGTAATCGAACACATCTTCTATGTACTAATTACCATAAAGTTTAACTTATCAAGTGATTGTCATTATAAAAAAAAGTAAAATTTATCTATAAAAATGGTATTGTAATTGTGATTTTATTTTAAATGTTACTGAAATGATACATAGTAATTTGTAAGCCCTCTTTTCTCAAATTAATAAAGTTCAACTGATTATCAGTTTTCTTAGAAAAAAAATCAAGGTGCTAAATGTATAGATTTTAAACAAGATTACTCAATAATAAATTAGCCAAATAACTACTGTAAGTTGTTATAGAGGGTAATAAGGTTCCTTTGCATTCTCTGCACCCAGTCCCGAGGTTCACTTCAGCATTGTGAGCCCCACCAGATCCACAAAGGTTTGATTACCGCACACCATCTTTCATTTTGTTTGCAGTGCACCTCAATCGTATTATACTATTACAGCGTACTTGTTACAATATAATGATTTATCAAGAGTCAACGAACACAAAAATCAGAACTATATTAAAAATATCAGTCATATATATACATTTTCATAGGGAGTTCACAGAATGCATCACCTATTTGTAATGAGCATTCCTGCCTGTAGGCATTTAAAAATAATATAGTATCAAATAGTATTGCCAAAAGTATCATTATTTGTATCCATATTATTTATTACAATGTTGCCGGTTTTATCACTAATTCGGTAGACAATTACTCCTGTGTTTTATGGCAGTCTGGAAAGTACAAGAATTATGTAATGTATTAATCCTATAACTGCCAGCCATTTTTTCTGTACTGCTATAATTTTTTTGTTGACTTTTGTAAACATTTTTTAAAAAATATCCCAAAACATAACATTGTACAATTATATAATGCTCTTTTGCCAAATAATGTAGAATTACGTAATGCATACTAGATTTAATTTTGGAGTTTTTGTTAGTATTTTTTCAAAAAAATAGGTCCAAACATTTTTTCCATTTATAAAAAGGGTCCCTGAAGGATAAAAGAACTAAAAATAACAAAAGTGAGGTATACAAAGTGTAGCAAATTTTATCTATATTCAGAAACTAATAAAAATTCACATTATAATATTATAGATTTGAATTAGCTATTTTGTAACATTGCCCATTGCAGAGCAACAAAACAATGCTGTAGACTGACTTGTAATTATAATGAAAAAAAATCGATGAATTCACTTGACAGTTCACAAACACAATATTTACATCTCTAAAAGAGTACAAAGATATTTACAACAATAACTATAAATATTTTAGTAAAAAAACATTAGGAAAAAAATGCCGCAAACTCACTTCTTGACAGCACTAGTAAGACTGGCTTACATGACAGTTGACAAAACAAAGGAATTGAGATTGTGAAACAAATGCCACAACCTCACTTCTTGGCAGCACTAGCAAGACTGGCTTACATGACAGTTGACAAAACAAAGGAATTGAGATTGTGAAACAAATGCCACAACCTCACTTCTTGGCAGCACTAGCAAGACTGGCTTACATGACAGTTGACAAAACAAAGGAATTGAGAGTGTGAAACAAATGCCGCAACCTCACTTCTTGACAGCACTAGCAAGACTGGCTTACATGACAGTTGACAAAACAAAGGAATAATTCTCAATTAATGAGGTTGTGAAACAAATGCCGCAAAATCACTTCTTGAGAGCACTAGCAAGACTGGCTTACATGACAGTTGACAAAACAAAGGAATAATTCTCAATTATTGAGATTGTGAAACAATTGCTGCAACCTCACTTCTTGACAGCACTAGCAAGACTGGCTTACATGACAGTTGACAAAACAAAGCAATAATTCTCAATTATTGAGATTGTGAAATAAATTCCGCAACCTCACTTCTTGACAGCACTAGCAAGACTGGCTTACATGACAGTTGACAAAACAAAGGAATTGAGATTGTGAAACAAATGCTGCAACCTCACTTCTTGACAAAGCAAGACTGGCTTACATAACAGCTGGAAAAACAAAGGAATTGAGATTGTGAAATTAAGTCATTGAGTACCAAATAAAAAAAATTAAATCCTCAGTAATAACTATTTGGGAGTTATTAAATGAAATATTAAACCAATATTCTGACTTAATTTTACAAAAATTGAAACAATGTGGGTTTGCATCATTTGGTACCCATGGCATTTCTATAAAGGCCGGGTCGGTACCAAATGGTATTGATCTGCAGGGGTAGGATTAAAGTATTAACAGATTTAAGAGAAGTATCAATAATCTCTCATTAAAAGCATCATGCATTTGTGCTCCATGACTATATCTATAGTTTCTACCATGGAATGCACTATGAGTACAGAAACTTTCTAGCTGCACTCATCGTTTATCAGAAGTATTGTTTTTCTTGAGAAGACCTCAATGCCAAAAGGGGCTCAGCTCCATTTTAAATATTTTTTAAGAAATTGAAAAAACATCAGACAATATATGCTAATAATTATATTTTAGTACAGACATCCTCTTTTTGCCCCAAAATATTATATGATATTTTAAGGAAATTTTAACAATTGATGTATATCAGTATCTTTATTTTTATATTAACACGTTGACTGCCAGCGTAAATAATTTATTGTGTCATTCTGAGGCTGCCGTAGTAAAACTGTATGTCCGCCTGACGCCATGAGGGCCACCGGTAGCCCACGTCATACTTGCCACTGTGGGCTGGTGGGTGGCCCCTGCGTCTTTTATAAATCAAACACAAATTTTAGCACCATTTTTAGTATTACGTTTTTAATGATATATTCTGAAAGCTCATAAATGTGATAGAAAACGGTCCTCTGGTTTTTAAATAAAGCAACCCTAAATAAGTTTTTATATATTTGAACTAGTTTTTACGACATTTAGACAGACTAGTTTCTGTCACAAAAAAAATCAATGTCACTTACTAAACACCTAACCTCAAAAGCTGATCAGTGCGCGGGAAGAAAATATAAACATCACAACAAAACAGCTGAAACAATATCATATGGCATATGTAAACTTTCGCCCCCACGCCATGAGGGCCACCGGTGTACCTCATCAATAACTTCACAAAATGGCGGCAAAAGACTGGATGTCGGCTATTTCTGAACTCTTTATGTCATTTCCGGTTGCATGGACCACTCGGAACAATGAATATTGAACTTTTCCGTAGAACCAGCTGTGGTGTCAGGCTGAAATCTAGTGTGGGCCACCGGTGGCCCTCATAGCGTGAGCTAAAATTGTTCTGTGGGCCACCGGTGGCCCTCATGGCAGTCAACGTGTTACTTTATTATTATTACAAACAGATTACTTTATTAATATTTCTGAAGTGTTAGTTCAAGCTCACAACTCCCTACTACATTAATATGGTAGGAACTAGTAATGTCAATACATTACTGTTTTTTGAGTCACCATTTCATCTTGAAGACCGTCATAAAACCAGATACAGTTGGGTGGAACACATTTTATAGCCAACTGTTTCTTATTTTAAAATTTCTTTTTTTTCATTACCAAGAGTCCTTTTTAACACATTGAGTCCAAGTGACACACCATGTGCGTCATCTTGATGTTTGCCATCAGTATAGATGATGCACCAGGTGCGTAATTGACATAACATTGTTTGCCGCCAAGTTTTCCCTGCAATAACCCTACATTCAGTTTAGAGCACTGGTGAGTCAGTTGTCTGTCAGTGTTGGATTAGTGAAGTAGTGTTGGGATTTACTTATTAATAAATAACTCAGTGTTATAGTGAATTCTTTTGTATCATAGTGCTGTTGTTCATGTTACTAAAATTGACTCAAGTGCCAAGGTCAGCCTGGACTTTGTTTGGACAATTGCTTCGTAAAGTTTTTATAACATCTAAACATAATGTGACAAACTATAAGAAATGCTATTAATTGTACTTTTTATTAGCTATTTTATTCAAGATTTTTCAATATTATTTGACAGTACCAATGACATACCTGGTACATCATTTTACCTGGTACCAATTTACATGTTTAGCATACATAAGAACAATAATGACAATGAGAATTTGTTTCACAATCTCAATTCCTTTGTTTTGTCAACTGTCATGTAAGCCAGTCTTGCTAGTGCTGTCAAGAAGTGAGGTTGCGGAATTTATTTCACAATCTCAATAATTGAGAATTATTGAAATCAAGTGATGTCAATGACTCTTCATTGACATCACTTGATGTATACAATTGTATAGAATATAAAATAAATCTATAAAAAAAAACATTTGGGATTTTAGGGTTGGTACAGCACAAAGGAGTTGGGTCTCAGTGTGTTAAAGTTTCTTGTCAAGTCCTGGCAAACAATGAGTTGTAGTAGTGCATGGCTTTTCCTGAGTTTTTCATATACTCTAAATACCTGTGCCTAGCTAGTGTAAATTTAGTTTTTTTTTTGCTTTTAGTTTTGTTGTTTGACTTGTTTTTCTCACTGTCATCAAGTTATTTGATAATGAGTGAAACACATTATGGAAACAAGCTGAGAAGTGAAGAAATATACTCTGATAATGGGAAGCAACCAAACTGACTTGGATCTGCAATCTCTCTCTCTCTCTCTCTCTCTCTCTCTCTCTCTCTCTCTCTCTCTCTCTCTCTCTCTCTCTCTCTCTCTCTCTCTCTCTCTCTCTCTCTCTCTCTCTCTCTCTTTTTCTTTCTTTCTTGTTTCACTTCTCAGCTTGTTTCCATAATGTGTTTCACTCATTATCAAATAACTTGATGACAGTGAGAAACAACCTGAGACTTGATGACAAGTCAAACAACAAAACTAAAACCAAAAAAGGTCATAAATTTACACTAGCTAGACACAGGTATTTAGAATATATGAAAAACTCAGGAAAAGCCATGCACTACTACAACTCATTGTTTGCCAGGACTTGACAAGAAACTTTAACACACTGAGAAAGAGTGATCAGTGCGTGAGTGGTATTTGGCTTATATTCCAACTTTTATTTGGCTTATATATTTATTTGGCTTATATATTTTATTTATATATATTTTATTTATATATATTATTATATATTTTATTTGGCTTATATATAACTTTTATTTGGCTTATTTATTTGGCTTATATTCCAACTCTTTCTCGAAAACCACTAAACCTTCGAGGCTGAAATTTTATAGGATGATTTGTTTTATATTGTAGGCGTGCTATAAGAAGGGATTTTGAAAAATCTTCATAGTTCTGAAATGGCAGCCTTTTTTTAACTCCAGAACTGTTCTAATGCATTTTTTATGCGAAAATCACTAAAAAGTAGCATTTCTGACCTAACTTGAGGAAAATCTCGAATAAAAGTTTCAAACCTTCACAGTTCTATACATGTAACAAACGTTCACCTTATACATGAATTTTAACTTAAAACATGGTGGTATCGGGGGCCCAAAAACAAATTTTTCACAAAGGAGCCTGTAGCAGAGTTTCTTGGCGAGACTGCAGGCCGAGTTCCACAAAGAGCCTAAAAATAGAGAGTTCCCAGGCGAGGCCAAAGGTAGAGCTTACCTTATGAGCGTAGCGAGTGTCCCCTAGTCTATATTTATAAAAGCCAAATAACATTGACTCACTAATCACTGTTTCTCAAAAACCATTGTAAATAGCATCATTGTTAATAGCAAGAAACAAAAACACAGCCATGTTTGGTGCTGAGAGGAACATAAAAATGAATTACAATAAATAAGTTAAAAGAATTAAAATGAAATACCCGGTACCAAAAATTTTAAATTAAAACTAGGCAGACAAATAGATAAAGAATATACATCAGCAAAAGGGCAGGCACAATAGATTACATTTCAATACTTCTGTTAGGCAGGCCAATAAATTCATTAATGTCATGAAGGGGTGAGCCATTTATGAATTCTGTTTTTGTAAGTCTTAAAAGGCAATAGCTTCATTGAGTCAGCAATCTCATTGCACAGTTTCAATCTCAAAATAAGATGACTAGTGTGTTTATTTCCAATTCTTGCATAGGGAAAGTCCAAGTTGTTTTTAAACCTACAGTTGACCAGTATATGATTTCTCTGCCTCAAAGATTCTGTATTTTGGTAAATGTAAAATTAGCTAATAAAAAAAGATTTATACCTATTAATGTATTAAGTTAAATAAAAAGAGGCCTACAATGTTCTCTAGATTCTGAGACAATTAGTTATCATCTTAACAACTGTTTTCCCCCGAATAATAAACTTGTGCAGGGTACCCCTCAAAATACTTATCTGTAATTTAGAATTGACAATTGACTAGAGTAGGCCAAAATATGCAGGACGGAGTGAAGTGAAACACAGCTCATTAGACGCCTCAATAGATAAGTTACTCTTGAGAGTCTGGTGGTGATTGGTGAGCAAGTCAACATACGGAGTCCACGAGAGCCTCTGATCGATGAATAACCAAGAAATTAACATGATAATTGGATGATGTCTTATTAATTATGGACGTGAGGCTTTTGCTATACCTGCCTGGGTTTTGCTAGTGTTCTAAAAAGTTATTTGAAGAAAATCAACAGGAAGCAGTCTTTCAGAGTTCTGAAACGTTGCATTGTCATAGATCAATAGATTTACCAACTGGAAGAAAGGAAGTGTCATCTGAAAAAATCTAACATTTATTACAGATATTTGGCAAATCGTTTATCCCTATTAAAAATAAGAGTGTTTAAAAAAAAAAGCACTGCAGACCCCGGACTCAAGTTTCAAAGACCCCTTACCATCACCTCAAACCAGCTGTTTTTGCTTAATAAGGTAAGATTTGAAAATTAATTAGAGCTGAACCATGAATGCCATCATAATATTTCAAATTATGAAGTAAAATACCATGGTCAACACAATCGAAAGCCCTACTTAGTTAAAAAAAATTGGGTGTGCGTCGGACCACACGGTGGAAGTTATACTTCTTTGGCCATTCTCATACACCCACTCACGCACACAAACAGACAGAATATATTAATGAAATATAAGACATTTTTCAATAGTATTCAATATATTTATCTTCAATATACTATACGTGACTTCATTATTATATTATACACCTATATTATCATTATCAGTAATTTCTTCGATTAACAATCGATTAATCGATAGTTCTTAAAAATTTGTTCTTACTTTTCAGCGTGACGCGGTTTCTCGACCAACATCCCATCCCAAAGTGTCTAACGGGCGCAAAGAAGTATAACTTCAAAAAAGTTCAACAAGCATGGCCTCCTCTTTGCAACGTATTAATGGCACCCATCACTCAAGATATGTCCAGGCTATTACATGACATATGCTTATTTGAGCTGTTTATTAATATCATAACCTCTATACATCATTGATTAACATGACAGATAGAGGTATCATTAATCAGGTCAAATAATGAACATAAATTTGACCTAATTTAACAAATAAAATGTCATCTTATTAATTAATTTTTTGTTAATCGTGTTTTTTCTTTTTTTTCTTCTTACTGATGGCTTACAGTTGTGTATAAAACTTAGTTAATTTACTTTATTACTCTACAGCTTTTATTATAATGAAAATGTATAATAAGCAATAATACAACAATAATTAGGTATTGTACTTATTTTTCTAAATAACTTAAGTATAACTGCTATCATAAAGTTAACTAGTTGTTTTAATTAATTTATAAACAAACTAACAATGTTTCTAACATATTTAAAATCATATTTAGTGTTGGCTAAGTTGTTATCAGGACAGGTAGTAGCAAGGCTGCTCTCCATAATATATGCCTCGTACTGCAAACTATAGTGTGAAAGGTACCTAAGTAGTTTTGCGCGCATGTGCTATTAGAGGTGCGGAGCTGTCACTCTTGACCAGTGTTTCTACTTTGAGGGGAAATTCCATTTTTGAAGGGAAATTTACCTTTTGAGGGGAAATAAATGGGGAAACTCGATTTGAGGGAATATCTACAATTCTTAAAATTCACGCTGAAAAAAGTCAAAACTATTTTACAATCAGGTTATCAGTTCTTTTTCAAAATCAGAAGTGTAGTAGCATAGACCTTCTATTATACCTTAATAGAAGGTCTATGGTAGTAGTGTCTTCAACTGTAACCAAATCAATTTTATTTCAGGTGTGGCAACCATAGAAAGTGCATGGAGTAATAAATTATAACAAATTACTAGTTAGCTTGGTGATTCATCCTACTTAATTTATTTTACTATTTTTCATTTCTAAGACGCTGATCGTAGAGATATGGGTGAATATGAGGGGTGAATGAGTTACATGAACAAGTGTAGTCATTGTTACTATCCGAGTTCGACTTTGCTCAGAAAGCCAATAACTTTGTTATTATTTCAGTAGCCATGGCAACTACAGGACCTATAGTTTTACGAGGAATCTTAACCACGTAGTATTGGTCTGGTTTTCAGCTGTTTGAAACGTTAAATTCACTTCTCCTCCCTACACAACATACGGACCTTGGCCGCCACCCAACCAACATGGACACCCAACACTTTTCTAGTAGTGTCCACGTCGAAGGCAATATTCAATGCCATTGTACGTGTATGGACGGGTGGCTGGGTCAATATCATTGTAGAGTATGGGTGGGCGAGTGGGTCAACCCCACTGTACGTGTATGGGTGGGTCAATGCCATTGTACGTGTATGGGCGGGTGGCTGGGAAAAATTTTGATAAGAATTTCCACTGTATTCTTATCAAAAATTAGCAGAATATTGACCTAGCTTGAGGTAGCTCCTCATATAATAGTTATAATTTGGTATACTGTAAAATTATTCTGTAACAGTAATAATCATAACAGTACGTAGGCTAATAATTAATTATAAGATGTAGGTACGGTGTAATATCATAGACTTTCCATTATACCTTCTATATTATTCGGTATAATAGAAGGTCTATTCTAGAAGAAACTCTAGAGGAGGATATATTAAATTGAGGGGAGAAAGGGGAAATTAATTAATTAAATGCTGGTGTTAAGAGATGAAACTACGTGAGCTAAAGTGGAAACACTGCTCCAGTCTAGAGATGGAAATTCCAGTTCTTTTATGATAACCTGTTCCTTGCGTTCTCCTGAATGCAGATAACCGGTTCCTGGAATAGGTTCTTTTAGTAACCTGGTTACTAGACTGTTGCCGCATGTAATAACGTTACTAATAGAACTCTACTGAATTGTTGTAGTTCCAGTTCTTCATTATTGTTAAATTCCGTTCTTGATTGTATGTTATTGAGTTGAGATTAGCGTTATTATCTAATTTATTAAAGTTGTGTTATTTTGAGAAAGGAATGGATTGTTAATAAAAAAAAAAAAAAAAATTAAAGCCAAGTGAAGTTTATTAATTATGATAAAAATTTACAGCGTAAAATTATATAAATCAGAGAATATTTGTCAAAGTTTTTTGCTTGAGTTTATTTAAGAAACCCTGAGTTAGAATTCAGAAATAACAATTGTTCTGTTTTTTTTTTTTTTTTTTTTGTAGACAAACGAGTTCTTCTTTCAGTTATTATATTTCCAGCTTTCGAAAATATTCTTTCACAAGGTACAGAAGTACCAACAACATTGAAATGATTTTTGACCAAACGTGACATGATTGGAAAAAACGGTTCATTCGTTTTCCACCAGATAATAGGGTTCTTCGATTTATCCAAATACTCCTCGTCTAGGTATCTGTCTAGTTCCACAATAGCAGCAGATGTCTTAGAACCTATAACAAAACATTAATATGAAATATCATATACAACTCTTAGCCTGGAAAATTATTGAATCTATGGGGTTTCTCTCTTACCTGCAACTTTTTTTGATGCTATCATGTTGTCCAAATCTTCCCATATTGAATATTTATGGTGCTGTTCAGGTTGTATTACAATTTCTTGTGTAGTCTTAGGTTCAGTAGAAGAAGTGGTCTTTGTAAGATTACACATGGAAGACATTAGATTTAGACATCTTTTTTTGACTTCTTGACCGGCAGTTTCATGAAATGGAGCTATCTTGAACCTCGGATCGAGAAGAGTTGCTAATGCCATTGTTTTACTAAACTCAATGTTTTTGAATCTTTTATTAATTCCAAGTAGAATTTTGGTAATAATAGCCTGTGCATGTTCACTTAAAAAATCAGCATTCATTTTATTCTATACAGACACTAAGTAATTTTTTAACACTATTACTTCACTCCCTGATACATACCGCTCACCACTTATTCTTTTTGTTACTTGTTCAAATGGTCTTAGTACATTAACAAGCTCATTACAAAATGCCCACTCCTCTTCTGTTAAAACAGGAAGATTTTTATTTATCAAAGCAATGGTTGTCTTATGGCATCATGTAGCTCAAAAAACCGCTCAACCATATAAAATGTGGAATTCCACCTCGTGACAACCTGCTGTAACAACTTTTTGGGCTCCAGTCCCATATTTCTTTGGTATAAATTAAGTTTTTCATTTGCTGAAGTGCTCCTTTTAAAGTGTGTAACTATGCACTTAATTTTATTAATTAAATCCTTACAAAATGTTAATGCTATGGCATCCTCAACAATCAAATTTAGCGTGTGAGCGAAGTATCCAAAATGCTTCCACTTCAATTCATTAATTACTGCACCTTTGATATTACTTGCGTTATCTGTAACAACAAGCAATACCCTTTCTGAAATATGAAAGTTTTCAGTTATTTCTTTAATTTTGCCAGCAAGATTCTGACTCGTGTGAGGAGAGGGCATAATAGAGCATTGTAGAAGCACTGATTTAAACTCAAACTCCTTATTAATAAAGTGTGCTGTCACAGCAATGTAGTTGTCAACATTTACAGAGGTCCATGTATCTGTAGTTATACACACACTTTTAACTGAATGTAACTCATGTCTTACTGCATTTAAACTGGCTTCATATTGAGCAGGAATTAATGCAGAATATATTGTTTTACGTTTTGGAAGTGAATATGTGGGATTCAACCCACTTACAAAATTCACAAAACCTTTATCTTCAACTATACTAAATGGTTGAAAATCTGTTATGAATAAATAGGTTTAAGAGCAATTTGTCTAATTTCTTTTTCTTATCTTCGCTCATCTATCTAGATTGAGGTAAGAATGATTTAATTGTTGACTGATGGGAGTAATTGATAATTTGACTTTTGAGTGGATTGCATGAATTAGAAGTAGATGGCTGTGAACTATTCAAAATAACATCTTCGTTTTCAGTTGTTTGATTAATTTGTAAATTATGAGGTTGCGATGATGAGTTTGGGCTAGAATCAATTACTGGGTGAGGGAAATTAACATGTTTAACTCTACTATCAGGCAAGTTAACTGTTGGATGACGTTTAGTAATGTGTTTTTTAAGATTTGATATGGTAGATTTAAAATTTAATGTTTGTCCACATAGATCACAAACAGCTAATTTACTTACATTGTCAGTCACATTGAAATAAGACCACAAATGGCTAGTCTTCGTTTTCTTATTCATATTCACAACTAAAAATCACACTAATACTTAAATATAAAACACTAAAACCCTAAAACTAACTCATAAATTAAGGTAACTTATTAATTTACTTTTGTTATTATTATTTAACACTAAGCAAGCAGCAAAGTAACCGAGAACTAGAGATGGGTAACTCCGGAGTGAACGACAACAAAGGAACTACTCCGGTTAAGGAGTTACAGCTCCAACTCCGAGTGCTAGTGCGGAACTAGTTCATTTCGGAACTAGAATAAATGAGTATTATTGTCATAAATATACGCATATAAAATATACAATACTTTACTTTCTGCTGGAAAATTAATAAGACATCCATACTTTTTCTTTGTAAAATAATTAAATAAAATACATAGTTCAAATTGTTAGCTGGATATAACCTAAAAATCATATGTTAGTTTCTATCTTTTTGGAACTATCAACAGAAAGGAGTGAGAACGAGATGCGCGCGCAACCACTGTCAGAGCGGCTGCAGTGTCGACGTAGTCCCCACTCCATGGAACTAAATAGGTTGGAGTTTTTGGGGCGATCAAAC